>NJDD01001168.1:120363-144703 GCA_002245505.1 Calephelis nemesis | reverse complement strand
AACCAGCTGTTTGCTCACGACTTCTTTCTATCAAAATAACTATTCTATAGTTATTTTTTAAATATAAAATTTCATCCCGTATTAGTCTTTTAGGGGTTGATTTTTGAAATTTTGTTAGAGTAGAATAGTTTTAATTACAAACTTTCACCCCCTTTAAAGTCTTTTGTGGTTTAGTTTAAATTGATTTTAGCTACATACATATTAAATTTCATCAAAATGACAGACTGACTTTCGCATTTTAGTAGGAATTTACAAATCACATTCGATTTATTTGTTCGACATATTTGATTTATTTTCTGCTATTTGATTTGAGAAACTCGTTGGTAAGTGAACCGACGAAGCTTTGAAGTATTCTAATTACATTATTGCTTCTATAACGTGAAAAATGTGAGAAAAGGGGTTGAGTCTCAATATTATGTCCTGTTGAGACTCTTTCACATTTCATCTGTTAACCCCTAACTGAAAAGAGGGCTGTTAAGTTTAACATGTGTCTGTATGTGTTTATCTAGGTGTGTACAGTACCACTACATAAATTAAGCGCTTCGGCTCTACACTTTTTACTCTTTTGACACTTCACACTTTTATTCTTAAATTGGCTGGCCTAATCTAAATTTAAGCGAAATTATTACGTATATAACAACTCTTTATAGATATCTTTAAAATACATACGGATTTCGGAAACTTGACGAATGTAGCCGAAACGCATAATTTAAATAGTACCTACCTACTACTGTATGTGGTATTATTGTTATTTTTTTGAAAACTTACGTGATGGAGTTGGTTCTTAGCCAAATACATGTAAGTTAATATTTCGAGGTAATTGAAAATGTTTAATTTCAGGATTATTAATAAAAAAGTGTAGCTCTAGTACAGGATATTTTGTCATGTCAAAACCGAATTGGCAAAAAAAAATTGCCAGCTGGCTAACCAGTGTCCTTATGGTATACGAGTAGATATTTAATTTTGTACCATTACATTATTTCTTTATAGTAATATGCGGGACAAAAGTTTGATCAGGTACGATGGGTTTGACATATCTTTCAACAGAACCCCATTTAAAATATTATATTGAAAATGATATTGAAAAAGGATTATTTATTTTATTTAAGAAAAAGAGTTAAGCCAATGGATTTTCTAATACTACCTCCGTTACCATAAACTTACGGTCGGAATCTCAGGTGTGTACATATATGGACTACCCAACCCTTTGGAATATGTTAAAGGCGTATTTGAAAGAACAGCATTCTGCCACCTAGTTTCGATTCAATGAACTGAGAAAATGATCTATATACATCTTTATATAAATATATATATTTCTTGTGTGCGTGAGTATGTCCCTAAACTCCTCCTAAGCGACTGGAGCGATTTTGATGAAATTTTTGTGTGTGTTCAAGGGAATTGAAGAACGGTTTAGATTAATAATTTGGTCCACAACAAAATATCTTTTAATTGATTTTTATTTGTAACTGGTTGTTAATTTTGGATTTTTTTACATTGGATCCGGTAAACTTTCTGGTCCGCTAAACTGACTTATGGTATCTATTTCTATGTATAGTACTTGTTGACTAAAAACCCATAACACAAACGTATGCTCACGTTGGGATTAGATTCAATTTGTGTAACTTGTCCAGGTATACTTATTATTTATGTAAATCGGGTATCTTCGCTCAGCGTAATACAAGCCTTTTGCCATTTTAATATTTAAGTTTGTTTGTGTTTTGTAAACGTATTATATTATTATTATATAGTATTACATACATAAGTGAGTATTTTAAACGGATTATTTACTCGTATCTGTAATATAAAAATGAATCGCTGAATGTGTTGGTAAGCGCATAACTTCCGATTTGGTTAATTCTTTTTTATTGTGTTAGTTATTGTCGGGAGAAGGTTCTTATGAAGAGAAAAAGAGAAACTCAGAGAAAATAGCTGGGTGTGAAAAAATAATATATATATATTTTATACAAACTGAACGGTTAAAATGAAGTTCACCGGATAGTTACTTAGAAAAAAATGCTGACTTACTTTAGATTTTTATAGTTATACATATTTTGGTCAGTAGTTTGACATGGCAGCAGGAATAATAAATTCGGTGGTAGCAATCCGGATTAGCTACTCAGCACAGCACTCTACTTAGTAATGTATGTCTGCACTAATGGAATAATAATTACATAAAAATAGTTTACCAAATTAATAAATTAAAATAAATTAAAAATAAATTTGCCTGTTCTTTCAAAACAAACGACTTCCGAATTATAGCAATAGTCGTAATTAGTTGTTGTCTTCAGCTAAAGGACCGTAATATTATTGTTTAGCTCTCACTGGAACCTGTTTAGATATTAGGCTAAAAAGTAGCCTATGTCACTCATTTTCGTACTATCTCTACATATACTATGTCACTCATTTTCTTATTATCTCCACATATAGTATGTCACTAATTTTATGATTATCTCCACGTATAGAATTTATTTCCCGTATTTGTCTGGTTTCACTGTGTAGAATAGACCATCTCCCTCTCTACACTAACAAGATCGCTTTTGAAAGAGTGCTATGCTGGATTTTTTTCAGATATGGATCCATGGACTAGCCTATTCCTACCGCCACAATAACCCTTGTTATTTTCTGGTCCGGAGAGTAGAGTAACTGGTAAACATACACAATTGACCAAGTATCCCGGGCACATGATAGCTACGCACCTATAACTGCTATGGTGTCTCTAGGGTACAAGATATCTTTCCATCAGGAGGTCCCTAACATAAAAAATACTATAACATCATATTTCCTTTGTCACATGAAAAGAAAAACAAGCACTATATGAATATTATTTTGGATTCATCCGATTTTACAATACTTATTACCATATTTTGCATCACCCTTTATTTAGTAATTACCAGGTAGTAATTAATACCTATAATGAAACAGTTTACCGTTTTCTGTTAATTAAAGCTCTGCCACCGATTAATGTTTGTTTGAACTCGGAAATTTAAACATGTTAATATGTTACCAGCTTTAGTTGTTAGATAAACTTGTTATTACTTATTACTGTTAATAAAGTGATTTAGCCTCTATGGTCTAGTGATACAATGTTGAAATTGACTTCAGAAGGTCCCGGGTTTGATTTCCGGGTCTGACAAGAAAAGGAAAAATTGTTTTTTTTAATTTCTACTAAAATCAAAGTTGCCCCGGATTAGATATGAGTCCAGCTTTATGAAATACTAGCGGCCCGCTCAGGCTTTACACGGTTATGAAAGATACATATAAACGTTCCTCTTCAATCATTCTATCTATTGAAAAACCGCATTAAAATCCGTTGCGTAGTTTTAAATATTTAAACGTACAAAGGGACATAGGGACAGAGAATGCGAAGCCGGCGCGACGGTTCGACTCATGAGAAGTGGTCTTCGCCACCTAAGAACAACAAACCAGGAATTCCGTTGCTGTTATTTTAAAACTAAAAGTAAGTAAGTATCTTCAAGCCCATATCCCCGAAGAGTTAGGTAGAGGTACGACCGGGATACCCACGACTAGCCAAAAATACTAAGCCACAATTGGTCGCAAGCCTATCGCCAACTGGTGACATACATATTCAAACCTGAGCAACATTTTTTTTATTAGAAAATTCGAAAAACTCAATTTTCTTTTTGTTGCCCGACCCGGGATTCGAACCCGGGACCTCATGCAGTCAAGTCCTACAACTGAACCGCTAGACCAGAGGCGACAAAAAAACTTTTAAAAATGTAAAACTATTTTCTTGACGTTCCCACGTCGTTATGTTTCGGAAATACCGTCGCTGGTAATAGGTGTCACAACGATTTAGCGAGGGGAAAAAAGGTTACACACCGTAAAAGAAAGCCATAAAGTCAAACTCTACTCAAAACTCCTAGCGCAGATAGCTAATGGTTGCTTATGATAGATAAACCGAAATTTTGTTCAAATATTAGAATATTTGTTATAAATCTAAATAATAAATTTTATTTTTTGTAGTAGTTATGATTAAACCTAATCATGTTTATAAATTTTGTTAAAATATTAAAACATATTATGTTATAATTCTAGTTATTAATTTGTTATCTAGTTATAAATTCTAGTTATTAATTTTGGAGTAATTTAAGTTCTAGCCCTGATGATGCTGTAAAAAGCAAAACCGGTAGGCTATTTATAAAATAATAAAATATAAGTGATACGTAAAACAGTACAAGTGTTTCTTCATTTAAAAATATGAATATTTGGAAGTTTTACCAAGCGCCGACGATGGAAAATATAAAAAAAATATTAATTTGGATAATTTTAAAAATATTTACACACCATAACGTGGTAAGTAGAATATGTTGGTAAAAACAAATATCTTTTGTAACTGCTTCAAACACACATATTCAAGAAATAAATAAATTTTATTTTAATTTTTGAAGTAAAAACTTCTAAACTCGCGTCAGGACACGTGACCTGATGAGTAAGACAAAAATTCGTAAGACGACGCATGGGCAATGTTTGTGTTGTCATGTTTGTGTACAATAGCGCAATAAATGAATATTGTATCCTACCACATAAATAATAGTACTTTCATACTGACAATTAAAGACATTCGTGCAAAATTATTTCCTAACCATCCAAAAATATCAAAAATGCACAACGTTAATATTCAGGTTCTAACTTTTGCCGGCACTACCGGGAGCAACCCGTCATTTTTTATTTTTAACATTGCAAAACACCTATATATTTTGTAAACTATGTGTTTATCTTTCCTCCATAAATTTCGTCTGCTTGTTTGCCTTTAAAAATTGCATTAATAAACGACACATAAACATCCCTGGAAAAATAACACTGCTTAAACTTAACCCTCAAATAAGCAATTGTGGTATGAATGTAACTCAACGATACCACCACGTGTAAAAATAAATAGATACTGGAATAAATTTAATAAACAGACCTAGAAACACAGACATCCAGGTGCTCATAATGAGAAGCCAACCCTTCGACCAATGTAATGTTCAAAAGTACAGTTCCATTAAGTACCGTCGATAAAAAGAATTACCTCAACCTAGCAAACTTTCGCATTATCGATATTTTTATTATAACCCAAACAAAATAAACAAGTTGAAATTCTCAGCACGTTGCCGAACTTCACAAAGCTCAGTGCCCAATTTTGTTAACTTTTTATGTATTTTTAATAACAACTTAGCAGTTTGTTTGTAGGTATGAGAAAGGTTAACAACTTTGCAGTTTATACGAAATCTTGACACTCATAGATACCTAAAAAAAGTAATTGTTGTATACAAAGTAAAAAAATCGTTTTTTCAGTACTTCTAAAGTGATTAAACTGTGACTATCCATTTCGTAAAAAAATACATATAAAACTACTGGTTGTTAAAAACGCGTATTTAAATTTGTAAGCTGAATCCTTGGAAGCCCGTTTAAATATCTTGATAATAAATAGTATTCAGTTTGAGCCTTTAATCACCACAGTCCACTTTTTATTTTTTTGTATAAGAGGAGGTAAGTGCAAGGGCAAGTGGGTCAACGGATGGAAAGTGCTCACTGCCGCCCACGGACATCCGCATAACTAGGACTATGACTTAAATGCGATTCTGCTCTTTTAAGGAATAAGTACGCTCTTTTCTTAAATGTTTCAAAGTCATAATAGTTTGGAAATACCGCGCTCGGTAAGTGGTAGATTTGTGATCCGAAAACTCTTGTCATAAATATATTGTTATTATTTTTTTAGCTTCTCGCATGGATGTTAACATCTGCCATTTGTCAAGTATATGCTTTGCATCAAGCAACCCGATTTTTTTTTCAAAATTAGGTTTAAATTATTTGTAATTAGTCATTAGTAGTCTTGGGTAAAGCGGTAGCCTCTTTATCAAGCTCATTTAGGAAGGTTTCGCGGAAACGAAGAAATACATGATATTCATTTCTTCATGTACTTTAACTAAGCTAAATTGTTCTGAAAATCGACTCATTTTACTCAACATTTACATAAAATTGAATGACCATAAAAAACTGCAATTACTTTTAGTTTTGATGGCGCCAAACTTAGCTATCTAAACACATTGTTATACTGCTGGACTCTGGTGTAGCGGATTGTTGGCGTCGAATTCATGAGGCTTTGGGTTCGGTCGCCTGGTCAAGTAAATCAAAATATTTCTAATAAAACCAACCTAACTCGGAATTGTGCAAAATGTTCACTCGAGACAAGGGTTTCATCCCCGTTCTCTCTTCTCTTCTTTTATATTCTCTTATCTTTTCTTTTCTACTCTTCTATTCTCTTCTCTTCTTTGCTCTCATCTCTTCTCTGTTCTATTTCTCTCTACTCTTATCTCCTGTCTCTTACCTTCTCTCTTCCCATGCCATCGCGTGTCTTCTCTTCTCTATTTTATTCTATTTTATGTACAAACGTTCCTACGTTAAGAGAAATATAAGAGGTATTGCTAATAAATGGAAATAATAATAACCAACAAAAATAAACATAGTATAGATTTGTAGTGTAATCAAAGAGAGAAGAACAAACTTTCGAATTTGAGTACAAATGTATAATAAATACAATTTTGTATGATTTCTTTTAGGAAGGACACAAATTTATACTTATAAAAACAATATTATTATTAACCAAGAAATACTTGATCGTGGAGTTATTCCATTTTAATTAAGTCTTCCTGTCGCCACGTTGTGTATTCCTGTAATTGGCATAATTGAAGGTGTGGCGAGAAGTGCCAGTTCTGTCAGATGTGTAACATTTGAGGAAGACATATTGATTAAAGTGCTGAAACGATGACATTATCCAAAATTTAATTTTCACATTTTAATAAGATGGTATTGTTTGCCTTCAGCAGAAATTTCCTGATGGGAGGTCGTGTCTATTCACCGAGAGGTAATAGTGGTGCATTGCTAACCTGTAAATGGAAGTTTAAAACTCTTAGCATAAGTGAGTTTGTTGACTGTTCTGTCCTAAGTTATACGACATTGGCGAGCTGACTTTGTGAAATCAGTAGTATATGGTGGTCAAGACAAAATTACCACCTAGTTAAGATATAGAAGATGTGAACGTACTGAAAACATAAATATGCAGAAAGCATAAAGACGTTAAAGATAATGGTGGTGCTTTGGGTAACAATGCATCTTTGGCATCTTTAAGCAATTTGTACTATCGCAAACTATCTACACCAGAATTTCCCTCCGTTACATCATTGTTTGTAAAAAAAATTTTTTCATCTCTATCTTCGTAGGTATCACTTGTAAAACTTCATATCACTTGACATTTACCGCTACGTACAGTATGAATGGATAAAATTGAAGTGCGTTTTTTCCCACTGCTTCTGCAATTTTTCGTTTTTTCTCTTCATATGATTCTTCTTCAAGAAAAAAAAAATATCAAAATTGGTCCATCCGTTCACGTGATGCAATGACCATGCGAAATGGGGATTTATTTTTGTATATAGATATAGATTTATAATAAAAAAATAGCATAAAAAATTGTTCAATTTAAAACTTGACTTCTAAAATCTTTAAATATTACACCTACTCAAAGAAAATCTTGTAATATTCGTACTTTGAATAAATATTTATTACATTCTATTTTTTATATGTCTAATGTAAAGAGTAAATAAAATGCCGTTGACGACGTCACGTACAGCTTCCCCTATAACTATTAACTGAAGGTGACGTCTTATTTCGTTAACGAGTTGACCCAAATAAGAACTTTCTGACCCATTATAATCGGTACATAATATTTGTTTAGTTTTTTTGTGATAGGTCAGCGAACAAACACCCAGGTCTCCTGATGGTAAGAAACAAGGCCTCAATACGTCATAGATGTTACAGGTGCGTCGATGTCCTAAGGTCGGGATGTTGAGCTTATTGTGCAAATCTAAATAACCTAAACGAGCTGTTTCCCACGGCGTTACCTGCGTAGTTAATGGTCCCACAGGAACATTATTTCATTGTAAAAACTATCCTATGTATTGATCCAAATTACCCTCTATGTGTGAGACAAACTTCATGAAAATCGGTTCATCGGTTTATGTGTGAAGGCGTAACAAACAAAATAACATACATACGAACTTTCGCATTCATAATATTAGTAGGATGATGCCGTTGTTCGTAAACGCTTGCCCTGACTGCGTGTTCATTTATAGTCTCCAACTCAATCCCATAATGTAATCTTAGGTTAAGCACTCTGCTCGCCGCCACAGTCCGATGACGTAATAATCACGTAGTATGAAACAAAGTCGACTTTCGAAACCTATCGATTTTGATTTTGATGCGGTTATAAAAACAGAGAGAGTGGATTCAAGAGGAACGTTTATATAAATATATTAAAAACAAAAAATAGTAATAATTTTAGTTTTAATTGTTCGCATGTTTGTTTTAGCTTTTGTCACACTATCGAAAAAAGAAAAGAAAAAAATATTTATTTGCGGAATATGAGTGTTACAAAGATGTTACAAAATTATTTAGGTGTTTTCATATTCTAAAACCAATTAGTTTAATTGTTGGTAAACTGTTGGTTGGTTGGTTGGTAGTGTGTAAACAGTAGGTAAATAATTAATTATTTACCTACTGTTTACACACTGTTTATTGTATTGATTAGGTACATGATTATTTATTAATACAAACAATTTTTAGAATATAAATTAATTTATCCCTGTCTACCGTAAACTACCACCGTGTCCAAACCTAGCCAGACAGGAGAAGAAACGGCGCATCCAACATTCTGCAATTAAATTAATCATATTAGAAATACTTTATTATTCATTCCTATCTGCAAGAAAATCTTTGACACTGTAATATTTTTTATCTAAGAGTAACTTGAATACCTTTTTTCAAATGGTAATATGGTAAATGGTGGAAATGCTTAATGGAAGTGATTTAAAAATATCAGGAATTCGGTTGTATATACGAATGGACATGCAATACACATTATTTTTGTAAATGTTGATTTTTTGGTTAGGCAGATGTAATTTCTCACTATTTCTAAATTGAGACAAACCAAGGACTTCAGCATTTGACTGAAACAAATGATGATGTTTTGTTACAAATACACATACAGCCACTATAATATATAAACAAGGTAAAGGTAATATTTTAAGTGACTTAAAAAGTGGCTTGCATGCATGTAACTGATTGACACTACATATCGCTCGTATACACTTCTTCTGAACTCTAAAGAGCCTAGTTAATTCTACAAAATTCCCCCAAATAGGAATACCATACTGCAAAACGAAAGAAGCATACCCGTGATGACACTTCTTTAATTCTTCTCAACACGTATACAAAACTATCGATTTTATTGCAAAGTGATTTAATATGCGATTTCCAATCACAAAATTTATCTATTTTATTCCTAGGGATTTTCGATTGGATTGGATTTTTTTTCTATAAAAGTAATTGTTTCTCTAAATTGATACTACTTTTTTCGGAGTATGACCCAAGTTTTGACGCATGTTTTAAAGATGTTTTTATAAATAGGCCTTTAACAGAATCGAAATAATACTGCTTCAAGTGTTTATTGTGAGCCTCCAAGATGTTCGTCTGCTTATTTGCTTATCAAATCTCTCCATACTAATATCATAAAGTCGGTCTTCCTGATACGCTTTCAAGGCTAAGGCTGTAGAAAGAGTTTGATGATTTTTTTAAACATAGGCTATATTTTTTAAATCTACCTCTAAAGGGCTCTAAGAGGGGGTGAAAGTTTGGAAAAACCGTACAATTAATTTTATTATGGATAAATTGAACGACGTGCTGACGAAGTCGCAGATCAACAACTAGTGAAAAATAATAAGAAATCTAAACTGTCTTGAGGAATTTTCATTAAAAAAAAACGTTTACATTCTTGTAAATTACATTTTTCAGTAACCTAGGTATGTATCTCTATGTATAGATATCAATTGCGGTTTGTAAGTCTCGATAAAGCTCAAGAACGGTTGAATCGAATTTACTAATTTTGGTTTTGAACTATTTGTTCAAGTCCAGGGAAGGTTTAAAAGATAAGAAAGAGGGAAAACTGCGAGGAAAATGGAAAAAAACATTTTAATTTTTTTTCATACTAACTGAACGGGTGGAGCGAAGTTCGCCTTGACAGCAAGTCTATATTAAGAATCTTTAAAAGCTCTAGCAGTAAGTGCTCTTTTCTAATATCAATTAATAAAAATGTTTTATACAGAAGTATCAAAGATGTAAAGGTAGAGAACGCCCACTCACAAAACACTTCACGTCATTGTTACAAGTTTCCAGCATTGTGACCATATTCTGAGATGCCTACAATGTGACGACATTTTGAAAGAACAAAAAAAATGTTTTTTATTAATAAAACTACTCAACCACCTGAGTTTCGCAGAGACTCGCCCGGATTGGTACCTCCGTCTTATTTATTCCTGCCACCATAACGTCCAATGCTTGCCGTTGAGGTGTTCTGGTTTGGAGGATAAGGTAGCTGATAAACTTACTTGTGCTCGAAGCCTAACATCCCGACCTCAGGTTGGCAACGCACCATCACCACCTTTGGTGTCTCTAGGAGGCGGGAATTTCTTACCATCAGGAAACCCGTCAGCTTGTTTACCTTCCATTATCATAAAAAAAACTTTAACTACACCAATCAACCAATCAACAATCAACAAACGAAAAAAAATACAAAAAGTAGACATATAAGATTACATTTTTTTTCGACAGCTTCAGTAAGGTAACTCATGAATTTTGATTTCATGCAAATTGGAAATTGAAATCGGATAGGTATATCGCTTTAGGTACCTTCGAACCATAGCTTGAAATACCAGTTTTTTTAGGAACCAATAGTAATGCCCTTGAAGCGATACCGGTACTAAAGACGTTACATGTAATGTCAATACCTAGTTGTAGACGACGGAGGGCTTTCAGGGTGCAGATACTTCGATAAAAAAAACCAGCACGTTTTGTGATGTCCCTGAGAGTGGAGGGCGTGCGTGGCTCGTCGTATGAACGCTGCGAAGCAACTGAATTAGGGCGGGGCGCCCGCTCGAGCCTGCGCGTACGACCATACATGCCGTCCAAACCAGTTATTATTTTATTGAAATATAAAGAAGACAATAGCGAGCAGCCAAATATTTAAATACATTATTTAAACTTAAAATAGCTACAGGTTGGCATGCACCTTTGAGATAAGTTTGTACTTGTATTTTATATGCTTAGTTTACATAATATTTTATTAAAAAATAATATTTGTTTACAGGCTGGCAGGCGGCCGTTCATCATCGTTAACATCCTCCCCCGCAGTGCTGCGATTGCGGCACTCATCACGAATCAAAAGAGCTACGCGGGTAACAGGTCGTTTCATCACTCCCGATTTAGTCTTAACGTCGACTACTCTCACGCGCCCGTCGGACCCGGGATACACCGTTTGGATAATTCCCCTGGGCCAATAGTTATGCGCTAACGTTGGATCTACGACGACTACTAAGTCGCCTACTCTTAATTGAGTATTATCGGCACACCACTTTGGACGCGGGATAAGCGTAGGCAAATATTCTTTAACCCACCTAGCCCAAAACATATCTGCTAAGCGTTGAGAAACTCGCCACAGTTTTCTCAGGTATAGGTCACCATCTGAAAAGTTTCCTGGTAAAGGTAAATTTGAAGATCCACCGATCAAGAAATGATTGGGTGTCAACGCTTCAAGGCTCTGCGGATCCACGGAAACATGAGTTAAGGGGCGACTGTTAATAATATTATCTACTTCGGCAAGTAGTGTAATTAAGACTTCTTTTCTAGGTGCACGTTCTTTTAGAACTATTTTTAAAGCGGTCTTAACACTACGAATGAGGCGTTCCCAGGCACCTCCCATATGTGGGCTACTTGGAGGTATGAACTTCCAGGTAACACCTTTGTTGAGAGCCAAAGACGATAACGCGGTTTGATCAATTTCTTCAAAAGCTATTTTAAGCTCTTTATCTGCAGCTTTGAAATTAGTTGCATTGTCCGACAAAATGGTATGCGGCCATCCCCTGCGTGCTGCCATTCTTCGGAGTGCCATTATCATAGAGTCAGCAGTAAGTGCTGGTACTACCTCAAGGTGTACGGCTCGAACGGTCATGCAAGTAAACATAACACCATATCTTCGTTGCCTCTGTCTCACCACAGCGACATATATCGGACCAAATAAATCGACTCCACACATTGTAAACGGCCTCTTGTGATGTGATATTCTACTTTCAGGCAGATTACCAAGGCATGGTGGCGTAGGTGTAGCTTTTCTAATACGACAGGTGAGACATCTAGAAGCGACAGTTCTTACAGTCGGTCTTAGTTTCAAAATCCAATATTTCTAGCGTAGCTCGTTAACTACCATCTCATTACAAGAGTGAGCAGCTTTAACGTGATAATCCATAATAATGAGTCTGGAGATGTGATCCTTTCCATCTAATATTATTGGGAATTTAGTTTGTGTTTCGATATCGTAAACGGCATTGATTCGACTTCCGACACGCAACAGTCTATGTTCGTCTATATATGGTGTCAGTGTGCGCAAACGGCTGTCACACTGAACGTCTAAGTGTGATTTTATTAAACTTATTTCTTTTGAGAATGAATTACTTTATGAATGGCGTAATAACAACTTTTCAGCTTTTTCAAGCAAATCTATATTTAATGCTTTGATGTCACTCTTTTTACATTTTTTAATAAATAATAGTACATTAGCTGTGGTACGCAGTATACGTAACCAGCTGGAGAACCGGGCTGGTTCTGGTACAGGTAAGTTGCAAATTTCATTTTCCTCACTTTGTATGGTAAGTACACACTCTAATATTTCAGGACTTATTTTCTCTTTTGTTTCAGGTTGCCGTGGCCAAGTGCTTCGGTCTTCGTGCAAGAAAGATGGACCTGTGAACCATTCACAGTCGCGATGCAACTGGTAGTTTTTTGCCTTCGTAGCTATGTCAGCTATATTTAAAGCTATTGGCACGTAATGCCACTCTTGACTATGACTTAATTCATCAATTTCGGCAAGACGATTAGACACAAATGTTTTATAATTTCTATAGGGATTTTTAATCCAATGCAAAACTGTAGTGGAGTCGCACCAATAGTAAACTGCGGTAGGCTTTATACGATGTTCTGTTCTAATGCTGTTCCCTAAGCGACAACTTAACAGCGCTGCTTGTAGCTCAATCCTAGGAATTGTGACCTGCTTTATTGGCGATATTTTACATTTGCTGGCGACGAATGATACAGCTACGCTCCCGTCACTAAACACCTTTCTCCAATAAGCAACAGTTGCATATGTACTAGGAGATCCGTCACAAAATAGGTGTAGTTCAATGGCAGTCTCACTTGCATTAGCAATTATTTTAAAGTTATAAAAATACCACCTTGGAATTCGAATTTTATTTATTTCTTTTAATTGTAATATCCAATCACAAAATAAAGTGTAAAGTTGTTCATTAATTTTTTCATCTCACTGTATGTGATTTTTCCAAGTTTCACGCATTAAAATTTTCGCTTTAATCATAAAAGGGTTGAGAAATCCGTGAATGTCTAAAATTGACATAATAATGCGTAACATCTCACGTTTAGTAGGTATTTTAGCCAAATTTAATATTTCCGAGGGAATACGCTTAAAAGATAGGTCAAAAGCTAGTTCGTCAGTAGACGGGTACCAAAGGAGCCCTAGTGTCCGTTCAGGTTCGTTGTCAATATTGAATCCTATAGCTTTCGTACTTAAACTTTCCTTTAGAATGTGTTTCAGTATAGTCGGAACATTACTCGCCCAATCACACATTTCAAAACCTCCCTTGCGGTGAATGTACGAAATTTCTTTTATCATAGAAACACATGTATTTTCGTCAGAATGACTGTCAATATAATCATCCATGTATTGATTATTTTGTATAGCAAATACGGCATCGGGCATGTCTTTTTTAAAACGAGAAGCATTTTTGTTTTGATTAATATACTGTGCTATAAAAGGAGAACAGTTAGCCCCAAAAATTAATGACGTCATAGCATATGTCTTTACCATTTGATTCGGTTCTTGCCACAAAAATCTTAAAGCGTGTTGGTCTTCAGATCTTATTTTAATTCGTAAAAACATATCTTTAATGTCACCTATCACTCCTATACGATTTTCTCGAAATCGAAACAGTATTCCGTAAAGTGACTGCAACAAATCCGGACCTTGTAATAAAAAATCATTTAAACATAATTTATTACATTTAGCATATGAGTCGAACACTAATCTTAATTTTTTCTTGTTGGGGTTTTCGACCCCAAAGTGGGGTAAATACCAAACGCGATCGCTATCACTAACCTCAGAATCTAAAACTTCCCGAGCGTAATTATTTTCAAACAGATGGTTGACACCGCACGATAACGCGCTGAGTACTCTGTATTACGTAACATTTTGTTTTGCACCGACTTCAATCTATTAAGTGCATTCGAATATGACTCGGGCAATTTAAACTTATCGAATCTCCATGGCAGACCCACTGTCCACTGTCCGTTAATTAATTTGGACGTACTATCTAATATACCTATAGCTCGTATTTCATCTGGATTTAACCGTGGTTTCAAAGATATACCTAAAGAATCAATCGAAAAGGACTTGCGAATAAGTTCTTGCATCTGATTATTTAAGTTAGCTTCATTACATTTACAGCAGTGTGACGAAGATAGCCGACTGTCGACGCGCGCGACACGTTGTAGGCCTACGTACAAACAATAGGTTTGATTAAATCGTAATTATCTTGACCAATTAATAACATAGGTTTTATATTACAGTTACAGAATGTAATATCATTATTTAAAAGCTTTTCATATTGCTTAATATCTATGTTTGGAAAAGACTGGAGACGCAAATTTAATTTATTGATTTTCCGCGCACTAAGATTGAAACGAGCACCGGTTGTACTGCTAATATTAAAACTAACAATTTCTGACTTACATACAAGCTGACCCGAGACCCAGGCACTACGCTCGCACATAGTATAACTTTTTCCGTATAGTCCAACTTTATCTGCCAAATCAGCCGAGATGAGAGACACTGTTGCACCATCGTCCAACAGAGCATGAGCATGAACATTTCCACCAGGTCCATGAATAGTAACGTGCAAAATTTTTATAAACACTTTCGACACTTTTATAAACTACCTCGTCCGATATCACTGAGCGTTCGTTAACTTCTGCCGCTGCTGCTTGCTGCTGCGCTGATGGGACCCAATGCAGAAGGCGATGATGAGGAAGACCACAACCGTCCACATTACAACTGTCAGCCTTACAATGATATATCGCTATGTCTCGCGCCAAGGCACTTAAAACACAATTTGTTTATGCGAACAAATCGCCAGCGATCTTTTCGGAGAGCGCGTTTAAATTTCGCACAGGTGTCCAGGTTGTGATTTTTTGTACGACAAAATTTACAATTTTCGGTTGTATCGCTATGACATAGCAGCACTGGAGATTTCGTGTGTTGCATTTTCTTTAAATCCGGGCACTTCCTTGTATATAGCTAGCACCGGATACAGCTATCTTGGTAGCCTCGTCATATAAAAAATTAGACAGTATTTCTAGCTTAGGCAAGCTGTTATCTTGCTGACTGTGAAGATATTCAGCCCACTTGGTGAGTAATATAGTTGGCAATTTCGAAATAATAATAGAAACTTGTTCTGGACTTCTTAAATAATCTTGTTGCTTTACAGATTTTATAGCTGCCACACAATTCTTCACCTTGATAGCAAAATCAACCATCTTGGTGTGGTAAGTTGGTGGTAGTGGCTGCATGTACCTCAACTGGGATACAATTTTACGCATAATACATTCAGGTCTGCCGAATCTCAGCTCCAAGGTTTCCATCACCTCATAAGGTGAACAGGAACTTATTAATAAAGAAGATATAGCTTCTTTAGCTTCTCCACGTAAGCATTTTCTTAGGCGCAACATATTTTCCATTTCACTGAACTGGCACAAACGAGTAGATTCTTGAAATGCTTGTTTGAAATGGAGCCACTCCAAGGGGTCACCAAAGAACGGTGGTAGGTCTGTAGATATAGCTAGTCGTGTAAGGACTTCTTTATCATTTAGTGCTACTGCTTTACGCATTGTGTCACCCTGAGTACTGTGACGATGATGCGTGGTATCACCATTTTCGGCAAGTGCAACAGCTGATTTATTAAGCCAGTCTACTACTCGACTACTAGCAGAAGGCAGAGTACGCCTTCCAGAAGACCTTGCTTGTTCATCATGGAGCTCAGCTATTTGAGCTGCTAGTTTTTCTCCATTAAATCTATTTCTATTTTTTTCTTCTTTTCCTCTAGCTCTAATTCTAATTTAGCTTTTTCCTGAGCCGCTTCAAATTCCATTCGCTTTTGTTGCGCTTCCATTGACGACGCACGCGTACTTGAGTGGACACTACCCACTTTTGACTTCACGCTTTTTATTATTGGGTTCTCAGCTTTTACATCACGATTTTCTTCGTGGTGCTTACCTAGTTTAGCATCTGAGCTTGTCAAAGGTTCTATCGTCAGCTGCCGCCGAGTCTTCACTGTGTGCGGCGTACGAAACAATGACATTTTTTTCTTCGAAAATGTCTGCAGAATCCGGGTCGAGGACTAATTTGTAGACGACGGAGGGCTTTCAGGGTGCAGATACTTCGATAAAAAAAACCAGCACGTTTTGTGATGTCCCTGAGAGTGGAGGGCGTGCGTGGCTCGTCGTATGAACGCTGCGAAGCAACTGAATTAGGGCGGGGCGCCCGCTCGAGCCTGCGCGTACGACCATACATGCCGTCCAAACCAGTTATTATTTTATTGAAATATAAAGAAGACAATAGCGAGCAGCCAAATATTTAAATACATTATTTAAACTTAAAATAGCTACAGGTTGGCATGCACTTTTGAGGTAAGTTTGTACTTGTATTTTATATGCTTAGTTTACATAATATTTTATTAAAAAATAATATTTGTTTACAGGCTGGCAGGCGGCCGTTCATCATCGTTAACACTAGTATTAGAGCAGGTAGTAGGTACTATTGCTTCGAGGGTTTTTATGCAGGTGCTAGTTCAGTACTACTGGTACCAGAAATCATGTTACGTAATATTTTTTCTGCATGTCATTGTCAATGTCATCTATATTTCCCTACTTATTTCGCCGATTTAGATAATACAGATAGGTACCTAAGAACGAAAACTGGCAACGTCGCACTTGTTTTTAACGAGTACCTTTATTAGGTACTGGTATTTGTCGGTATTCGCAGAGACATTAGCTAGGTATGTTTATATGTCAATGATCAATGCAGAAACTTTACCTAGCGTATCTCTTACAGTAAACAGGTTATGGAACAAGACCTTAGAGCAAGGGTTCAACTTAACATTTTATTACTATAATGTTACAAAGTTAATATGACAAGAGGACAGAAATAATGTTCGTAACAAGAAAAACGAATAAACGCGACGGTAAGGCTTTATTAAGGTCCTTTAACGAACTCCGGGGGAAGGCGGTTATTATTTTTATGGACAAGGAAAATATTTTGTCGAATATTCGGTTACTGTATCATAATGGAATATTACAAGGAACATTTTCAAAGAACTAGGCAGTGGTACAACCAAGGCATCCAAGACTAGCCAGTTCTTTGCTTGAACTTGGCGTGTCTAGATTTTTTCGGTCGGCCAAAAGGAATTCTTATTTCCAATACATTGTCATTTTACAAAATAACATTTTAGACGCCTTACACTTTACATAACGACAAATTGAAACTTGTTTTGAGACGCCATTCTTATCTTTTTATGTGTTGATTAAGAGTTTAATGAATGAAAAACTAAGTTGAGTTTAAGAAACATTTTGGTATCACAATACAATATGGCAGATTGTAATATTATTTTCTAATCTGGCCTTTGTAGTTGGCAACTGCACTGGCCAGTATTAAAAAAAATGTTCTCTATTGTAAAATTTTGAAATGTAGAACCAAAATTTAATTTGAAATGACGACAGCACAGTCTATTATCATATATATACAACATTTTGATCTTGCAAACATTTAAAAAATCACATGTCCGTGTTGCTGATCAGGGACAGCGGCAAAAACTCAAAACATTTTCATAATTACCTGACCACATTGCGGTCTGTGATACCCCTAAGAATCACAATTGTCTATTTTCATTTAAAATTTTGGCGGGGTCGAGAGAAAAGAGGTTTTACAGGTTTTTTTTCAACAATAAAAAAAATATCCTCTGTCACTTAAGTGTCATTACAATTTTTATTTTATAAAATTAAATTTCAGCTTTTGTGTTAATCCAGAAAATAATATTCGGAAGTAAGTTTGTTAATTGTTTTATGATAGGACACGTTGCTTTGTGTTAAAATTCAAAATTCAGTAATAAAGTTATTGGAAGTACTAAAGAATATTATAAAAACATATCCATGTTATTTAAAACTATTTTAGTACGCGCGACTTCGTTGAATAACATTTTTGTATTTTCGGGTTGATACGTTTTCAAAACACTTGGAGAAAATGCAAATTTAAATAATTGCATTTTTGCTGTAAGGGTGTATGTTATAAGGGGGCTTATTATGTTTTCAGGACTCTTCAGGAGTGAATTGTAGGAGGACTTAAAAGAATAGTGGATACTTGCGTCTTTTTTTCTTATTTATTACAAACCAATTACGAAGTTATGAGCAACTTACCATAACGAGCGATGAAAATTGAAAGAATTTTTAATTCCTTCAACGGAAGTAAAAAAACTGCTATGTGACAATAAAAATATGTTTAAAAAGGTATGTACTTATTGCGTTTCTTAAATTTCATTTTTGATTTTAGCTTAACTGGTAGTGACAAAGAGTAAATACACCGTATATCATTAACATATACGGTATGTCGTAAGTCTACCGGCCGTAAGTCTACCGGCCGTAAGTCTACTGGCTACACTACCCTCTGGACCGAAAGACAGTGTCAAACACTTATTATGATGGGAGGAATAAGTAACCTGCTGAATATTTACCTAGGCAAGTTACCGCACAGCACTATACCACCAATGTTGGTGATACCTCTTTTAATAACCTATTTAAAGTTAGATGTTTTTTTTTGTGATTCTTCACAAAGAATTTGGACCAACACGGGGACATTTTAATTTAAAGTAATGTTTACGTTTTATATGTCACATTTTGTTCCATTATTTTCATTGTTATTATAAAAGTAAATGAAAGGCTGGTACAACTAGCACTAGTCGTGAGTGATCTTTTGGCGTGAAGATAATTATACATGTTAAACTTTACATGAATTGATCTAACCCCAAAGTAACAAAATAATTTTGCTAATTTTGTTGGTATTAGCAAATACACTGATATCAGTCACAGAAATAAATAATACACATACGAATGTATAATTGTTTAATATGGTCGAAATCAAACATCGTTATTCGTCAACTTGGTTATTACGCGCATATGTAATATATAATAGAATAATATGTAAAACCTCTCCATACGTTAACCAGCGGATCCAGTTGCAAAAATTAATGATTTGTTTAGCTCCAAATTTAATACGTAAATTCCGTGTTTTTTGTCTGCGATGGAATCCTAAACTGCTAAACCGATTTCAATCAAAATTTGCACACCTTGTGCAGTTTGATCCAACTTGAAAGATTAGTTAGTAAAGTTTACCATCAGAGCGAAGCCAGAACAGGCAGCTAATGATTGATATGTCCTATAGTCGCTTAATCTTTTTCAGATAAAATCCTTTTAAAGTTTAAACTGCAAGACACAGCTACGTTTACAGTAAAAAAAATAAACTTTTGAACGTGGTCAATTCAGATTTTCGAGACCTACGAAGATGCAAAAATATGCTACGAGTATGAGTTCACGTACCTACTATGTTAGTTTATTTTCTGAAGTAAAAAAAATCGGAAATGATTAGGTACATCGATTCTAAATCCAAGCCTTCATCTCTATAGCAGGAAGACTATAAAAAGTTTAAAATGCATTATCCTAATCAAGTTGCCGAGGAAATTTTGTCGCCGCTTCTTCTTCTGGCTGGCTAGGTTTGGCGGCAGTTCAAAGTAGATAGTTTTTAATTCCTTTCTAACCCGTTAACGCGGGTAGTTATGTCCTATAGATACACAATTCTGAGTACCCACCAAATGAGTTCATCACCGATGAAATTCACATTTTTAGAATGGACATAACTTTCGTTTCTTGCATCGTATTTTTATTTTTTATTTTATAGCACTTGCCCTGTGTGTGGGATAAATTTGTATAAATTTTAAAGAAAGAAAAAATTTCGCCCCAGACAGGATTTGAACCTGTAACCTTTCGTCTCTAGCCGATGAATGCTCTAACCAATTGAGCTACTGAGGACTCGATTCCCGTGGCGAAATTTTTAATTCCTTTCTAACCCGTTAACGCGGGTAGTTATGTCCTATAGATACACAATTCTGAGTACCCACCAAATGAGTTCATCACCGATGAAATTGATGATGATGGAATATAAAGGAGTATTTATATTCCTTGGACGACAGTCTGCCACATGTTCTGACACGATCTACTTCTAATATTCTCAGTCTACTTTTTTTTCTAACATTCTTCCTAATACTCTACAGAGCTCTAATTCTTTAAGTCGACGGAACGTTTTACTAAGACTGCTGCTTGCTGCTTGGTGTCTGCTGCTCGGTGGTGGGAGGACCCTAGACCGGCGGAAGCTGTCCGCCGGTGTTCTTCTATGGCCGCCTTCCCAGCCGCCCTCTTCTACTGCTGCTTCTGGCTGCTGAGGGTAGGCGCCAAAGGGTCCCGCTAGCCCAACCGCCGAAGACTACAGCAGCAGTCCTTCGAGTTCCGTCGACAAGACCACCGTATCCCACGACCCTTTTCTTTTTTTATCCGACAGAACCTTTTGTGCACAGACTTTTTTTGTATGGACTTTATTTTTACTAGTGTTTCTTTTATTATAGTGTTTTTTTGTTTACATTTTTTAATTTTTATGCCAACAGAATCCCGTGTCCCAAAAATGTCTGTTGGTTTGTTAATTTTTCTGTTAACATAGTGGTGGGTGGTAGCTTAGCCACCCCCACTACGTTACAAGATAAAGTGGAACAGGATATGTATCATTAAAAGCAACAACGATACGTTTGCAAACTGCAAAAAAATATAGACATAATTTTGATGTAGTTGTAGTAGGGATACATCAAAATTATGTTTATAATTATCTTCTTCACGCCCATATCCCCGAAGAGGTAGGCAGAGGCACAACCAGGGCACCCACGACTAGCCTAGACACTAAGTCCCACAATATGATAGGTGGCAAACCTATCACCAACCGAGCACATATTCAATCCCGGAAACCTTTTTGTTATTATAAAATCGTAAAAACACGTTTTCTTTTTGATGCGGGACCCGGCAGTCTTACTCGGAACCTATAAAGTCAAGTCCCTGTAGGACTTGACTTTATGAGGTTCCTCAGGCCACTGAGGCGACTGTTGGTTGTGTGACGTTTACTGTTTCAAGATGTAAATTTTTAAAATTATTAAATTTAATGGAAGTGGGTCGTGATGACCCCATAGCCTGACATTAAAATAATTGAGTAATTTGGATGGCTACTACAACGACAAATCTGAATGGGTATTGTCCTTTTGCTATGTCCCAAATCAGTTTTTGTTATTGCAGCGTATCGAATTTTTTAGGTCAGGGAGTTGGAGTGCTGGGGGAGAGGGAGTGTTGTTTGAAATTAATAGGCTCAGAAACTACTGGACCGATTTCAAAAATTCTTTCACCTTTATATTACATAGGCCTTGTTTCATCAAAATCAGTGTAGTAGAAGTCAAGTTACGGAGGCGAAGCTGCGTGAAACTGCTAGTATAATATATGTAGGCAATGGTATGTCAACCATATAAACTACGATTATCCGCAAGTAATTAGTCGTACAATGTGGTAGGCGACAAACCTATCACCACTTATCCAGCCACAGACTACGTCTTTATTAGAAAAATAAAACAACACTTTTTAATTGCCCATCCAAGGAATCGAACTGGTCTTCATAAATTATAAAGTATAAAGGTAAAGTATAACAAGATCATAATAATTTAAAGGCAGTAAAACTGCAAAAAACCAACTCGATTTCTATAATGATGTGTAATAAGGTGACTATCAGATACTCAGAGACGGCAATGGATTAGACAAACGTTTTTTTACTTTATATGCCAAATAAATCTACAAAAAATCACAAGAAAAACAGTGTTTTTAGTATTTTCATATCTTAAAAAATAACTGAGATATTAACGATTAATGTTCGTATTTGCGGCCGAAGATTTTTAAAAACGCGGGCGGGAGCTCACTAGGCGCTGACGTCACACCCTTGGTTATTCATCAATGTAAGAGTCATTTGCTCGCTCGTAGGCCGCTGCTACGCTGCCTGTAAAAAACTAAACTATAAAGTTTTCTGTGGTAAAATGGCAAAAAAATACTTTATAGTGCCTCAGTGTTTCAATTTAACAGTCAAAACTCCTGATAAACTCTTTTTGTATGTGCCTGAGGACCCAAAAATGAGAAAAAAGTGGATGACAGCCATAAAGAGTTAATAAAATATGCCCTAAAACTAAGGCGCACTGCTGTGAAGACCATTTCGATTTATGCATATGTTGAATTAAATTAATAAGTTTTACTAATTTATTAATAAATTAGTTAAATTAATAAATATCATGTTAATTTTTAGTTTCTTCATAGATCGAAAAGTGTTCTCGATTCCGAACCGATTTTCAAAATTTGGCCGGTGCTTCAGATGTAACTCTATGTAACGAAATATTTTCTTTCTACTATTATAAATAAATCAAACACTGACTTATTTATAATAGTAGAAAGAAAATAAAATATATAAGTCAGAAGTATCAAACTCATGAACCGCATTTATCATTAATTGATGTTTTTTTAAATATAGACTACCCCGTATTGGTCCGGACTCTTTTGCAGAATAGACCATCTACCTTCCGGTCAGGCAGCTCATAAAAGGCGAGCATGACTTATCGTCACTAACACCGTGACATCCGACTAGGTGGTAGAGTTTCGCAGCGACTTGCCCGGATTGGTACCACCGCCTTACCTAGATATTCCTGCCGCCATAAAGTCAGTGCTTGCCGTTGATGTGTTCCGGTTCGGAGGATAGTGTTGGCAACACACAATTACCACCTTTGGTGTCTCTAGGCAACGTGAATTTCTTACCATCAGGAAATCCGTCTGCTTGTTTGCCTTTCAGTATCATAAGAATAAAAAAGACTAGGTACCTTTTAAGTGACTCAATGTAAATTAAACATAGTTCACGGTTTTTATTCCGGTTTATATTTATTATTAACATACCTTTTTAACTTCATTCCTCGAATTTCGGCCGCTGTATAGGTACCTAACCTTGGTTCTTCATGAAATATTGTGCCACTATCAAACTATCCACTCTTGGCAGATTGTCGGACTGCCCTTTTAGAAATCCGTCTTCAATTCCACACACTATAGTTTCAATTTAATGAAAATATAATCGTATGTAAGAGATAGTTTACATCATTTCTTTCAAATACAAACTTAGACTTAAAGACATTGAAAAATATATTATATACATACATAAATAAAATGTAGGAGTCAGACGTACGTACCTGCTCTCTTTTTTCGAATTGGTTAAAAAGCAAAGCTATATTTCACGAACAAACAGAACCGTAGCAAAAAGTTCTCGTTTTCACCCTTTTATAATACTTAAAAACATAAAGAATGCAATGGGGTAGTTATTTTTTACATCCAAGGGAGGCTTTTGCGGAAACTCACTTACCATATTTTCTAATTTAACAAGTAAAATATTCAGACGGCTGTAATTCATTTTTGCGTTCAAATATTTAAAAGGTTATTTTGAATAAGTATTTTTATTATCATTTCTTCGCTTTTTAACCAACTCCACAAAGGAGGTAGTTATCAATTCGTGTTTTGTGCTATGTTTGTTACGAAATTAGTCAGTCATTATATACAACAACAACAAAAAAACTTATATTCACAAATATTCACAAATGTGAATGTAAGTTTTTTTGTTACACTTTAACCCCAAAACCACTTAAATTGGTTAAGTGGTTTTGGGGTTAAAGTGAAATCATATTCATGAAACTTTGTAGGTACACATATTTTAGGAGGTATTATAGGTAACGTAGGATACTTTTTAATGACTTGTTAAATGTCCACAACACATAAGCACGTTGCGGCGCCGCGCCGCTCAAATCGTCGGTTTGCATTGCAGCGTTGCAGCGTCATAGACGTGTCTCTTTCATAGACCATGGTAAGATACTTATTCATCAAATGTTATAAAAAATATATTATAACTCTGTTTAGAATAAATATTGCATGACATATTGCATGTTAATTATAAAATGAA
>NJDD01001168.1:89283-117904 GCA_002245505.1 Calephelis nemesis | reverse complement strand
CACGGTGTCCACCCCTTCGCCAGGTACCGGGGCTGCGGGAACGCTTTCGCACACATCCGCTGCCCCGGCGGCGCTGGATCTGCCGATCCCCTTCTGGCAGCCCCTCTAAAAAGGGGGCCGCAATCCGTCGGAAGTGGTGCACGGAGACGGAGACACGACGTACACCACTTCGGGGGTTCCAGTGGCGACAGGCACCCCCGTACCTGCCGCAACCCCATCTCGACCGGGCGGGCTAGATGGAGAGCCCGCCCTCCTACTCCGCGGGCCGTGCTGCCGCCATCCCACGCGGGCCAAATGGTCCACCACCCTGTGTGCGCTCCTCGTGTCCCCTCTTGAGCAGAGAAGGGTACTGAGGAGCGCCCTCCCTGGTCCGTATTGGTTTCACCGGGGTCCCGGCTCGACCCCAGTTACTCAGCCCCTCCGCCACGACAAGGCTCGGACCCTCGGGGGGGAATTTCGACACGTAACTTAACCGAACTTAATCTAAATCAACTCATGGTAAAGGCTCATTACAGTCCCCACCGACGCACTGTGTAGAGCTGTAGCATAAAAGCGACCCTACTCTTATTATTTTTGAAGCTAGAGCTACAAATATCGTATCAAAGCCAATCTTACGATCCACTAGCTGTGCGAGTTTATGAATTTATGACAATATTTCTATTGCTTATGAAAACACGTTACTTCTAATGTTTCACAAGTTACCTATGAAACCGCCATTTCTTTTTAAAATACATTTTAAACTTAAAGTGTATGCATATCTTTAAACCAAATACCTTGTAGGGTAGATAGAGAGCATCGATTATCAAATATCACGACGTTATCATTGTTCTTTTCATATTAACCCGCCGGTTTTGAAGACTCTTGACACCGCTTTTGGATAATATCCGAGCATTTTTACCTATCAATTCCACCGAACAAACGAAATATTTTTTTTAATTATACAGGAACAGTCATGATTTTTGACTATAAAAATTAAATAAAATTATTCTTTAGGGCTACTCGGACGTTCCCATGTCAAGAAGTTTCTTACTTCTTTATATTTGACACTTTAATTCACTTTTAAATGTAACAAAAATACCTACGTATATACCCTAAAAGTTGTTTAAGTCCAATTTTTGAATGGTTTTGACTGAATGATTAAAATTGATTTAAACTTTTATGCTTATTTCATTAATTGCTTTCTTTTTTTTAATTTATTTGCCCCATTCTGGGGCAAATAAGACCTTTGGGCCATGCTGCCACGTCTTCAGTATTAATTATTTCTTCATTAGTTATATTATGTCTTCCATATTAATTATTTTTATACAGTCATTGGTCACTTTAGGCCATACTGCCACGTCTTCCGTAACAATAAATTCTTTTCCATATTCAAATTTTAAATTAATTTCTTCAGTTTCTGACCATTTATCTTCCCCTTTTTAAAAGTAATTTCCTTCACTAAGACAAAGGTTGTTTGAGTCCTTCAATACGTCTTTAGTTTTAATTTTTGAAGTTTACATATTATGTTTCTCCTTTAATTAGTTTTATAGTACGTCACATCCTTGAGTTACGATTATTTTCACACAAATTATAAAACTAAAATTCTGAACACCAAAATCATTTTCTTTCATGTTGGCGCCAAAATATCTACGACAGTGCAAAAAGTATTTTTGCTGTTCTTTTTTTTACCTCTATATTTTATATTATGTAATAAACACATATCTTCATATTAATTCATGTCTTTTTCTAGTTTCGTCTTCAATTTTATTTCTTGTTCAGGCCTCTGCCTCTTCTGTCGTAATAAAACACTACAATAGTCTGTCACTAATATAGTTTATTGACTAAATCACATTTACACACAACTAAATAATATTTACACTTTATTTAATTTACAAATTGTACATTTTTACATTATATTACACATTTTTAGTTTAATGATTGGAGGGAACCCTCGAAAAGCGCGCCTTTCCCCTCCGACCGTTCCCGCCAACCTCTAATTGCTTTCTTTTTTCTATAGGTTTTGGCATTCATGTTAGCATTTTGCCATTAGTCAAGTACAAAGCATGAAATTTACCAAAATCGGAATTCAATTATAATTAATTAGTCGTAGGTCGTCAATAAGTCATGTCGGGGTCTTGGGTAAAGCGGTGGTCTCATTACTCAAGCTCATATATTGAGATTTGGCGGCAACGAGAAAATACACAATACGCTAATTTCTTCATGATTGTTTCGTTTGTGCACTTTCACTGAACAAAATTGTACAAAATGCTTTTACTAATTTCACTCAATATAAATACGAAATTCGATAATTATAAAAAAAAAAACTTGGACCATCTTTTCTCTCGATGGCGCCTAAAGTCCCCGTTCATTCCTAAATAAACATTTTATGGATACTTCCTATATTGAACTCTATACTCGATGGTTTCGTACATATGGTAACTCTTTTAGGCAATTCAGTTTGTTTACGATCAAAGTGTTTCCACGCGAAACATCGACAGTGGCGCCGCACCGACGATATTTCACCTTGTTTACTGTGAATATAATTTCCGATCGTGTTTCCGGAATCTTTTCTAAAATCTATTTTCATAAAAGTTTTATCTGAATGAAATATCTTTGAAACATTAAGGGCCAATTGCACATTCCCTGGTTACATTTAACATTGAGTTAAACTGTCAAATATAAAGTGATTTAACCCTAGTTAGGCGCTAACTTTGTGTTAAATACTTAACCCAGAAACGTGCAAGCGGCCCTAAAAGTATCATATAGATTTTTTATGCTAGAAGATACCGAAGAAACAGAAGCCTTTTGATGATAAGAAATACTTGATCGTCATCTACAGAACAGTTATGGCTATCTTACCCTCTCTTAGGGAAAACGACAATAGCAAGCACTAATGCTACGGCAGCTTGAATTGGTTAGGTGGTGATACCAATAGGGACTTGGTGTAAAGATAAATATTATGTATGTACCAATAGAGAAAGCTGCTGGATAGAATTTTAATACCTAGTTATGGCCGACCACACTGGTGGAATAATCAAGTACTTATTTTTTAAGTTGCACATTAGTCAAATTTGGTCGCTACGTTGGTCGAAGGGTTAGCGTAAATGCCTAAATTTACTGATCAACCGCGAGGCTAAGGTTCGATTCTCGACGAGAGCCGACATTTGTGTGATGATCATAGATATCTGTATTTCGGAATATAAATGTTTATCAAGTTTGTGATATTATTTAAATAATTATTTCTTTGTATAAGTCGATACCTATAGTTGACTAGAAGCTATAACACAAGCACGAAATTTGCTTACTTTAGACTTAGATTAATTTATGTGATCTATCCAGGGTCATTTATTTATTTTATTTAACTTTAAATCGCTATAAAAAATAGTATTCTTACGTTTTTACTTTTCATCTATGTTCATTAACTTATACTTAAGTTTAAAAGAATACAAATCAATTCGTAATCAGTTAATTAATGTAATTATTGAATTACATAAGTACATTTTTTTTCAATATTTTTTCAAAATCTTATTTTTCTGTCTCTTTAATTACTTAAGAAAAAAAGCATCACAACGACATTCTGCTATATTTAATACAAAAGCGTTCAACAGAATCACGTCTCTTATACCCACAAATTCTTGTTTTAGCTTGTTAGTTCTTTGACACTTTTGACGTAAAACAAGCGCTACACAAACTAAAAAGAAATTTACAGAAAGTTCTCATATTTTCCCAGTTTCATTAAAATTTTCATGGAATACAATTCTTCTCTTTAAAAGTAGACCGGGATCTAATGACTCCAGTTTATGGCCAGACGGTAATAATTTTATTAAAGGTAAAATTTCACAGCGTATGCTTTTTTTGTCTTCATGTCTTTGACAGGTACTGATCATCATCATCATCATCAGCCGGAGGACGTCCACTACTGGACAAAGATCTCCCCCAAAAAAGCGGCACGAGTCACGGTCACAAAGACAGTACAGGACAGGTACAAACGGACAAATAACAGGTCTGATAAAACTGGATTTAGAAGCTCAGCTCATAAGAGTCATAGGTTAAATGTTAAGTCAATAACATGACTATTGGTAGAGTGCTGTCCAGCAATTTGCCCTGGTAGAGATTCACCACCCTGCCTATTCCTGACACCACAATGGCAATACTATGATCTTGTTTGAAGGATAGAGTACATGGGCGTAGCAATAATTCTGTATGAAGAAAAGTTTAATTTAAAAAACAAAAGTTTTTATCGTGTATCTTACATAATAAGGTGATAATGAGGTGAGGTAATAGTTTAAATCCAAATAGCCAGGCAGCGCTTTATTTGACAAATATTGAATAACGTTGTTGTATGTTAATGTTTTTTACTGAAATAAATACATTTTAATTTTAATTTAATTTTAACATTTTAAACTTCTTTTTTTCCATTTCATCTAAATTTGGACAAATTTTTAGTCCACGCTTAATACATATCAGTCGTTTTAACGGTTTTTGGTCACCCGGAGGTTTGCTTTGTCAACGCTCTTTTGGGGAGAGGGGGCAAGTGCTTAACAACTCATAAGGCTTAACAACTCGGCCACAAGATAGCGTCGCCACAGTTGTCTCTTTCTATCAAGAGAACTGATACTTGGTTCATAACGACCATCAAGGTCTGGCTAATCGTGGATCTTGGGCCAAAGGTATGCTAAATAAAAGCACCGCTTCAAACGTTTTATTATAACATCTATTATGAAAATTCCAAGGCGGAAATCGTTTTGTGAGCTCTCACAAATATAAGTCACGTTTGGCTCGAAGCCAGTATATCGTGATGCATTTCTGCGTTTAAAACATATTGTGCTGTTGTGACAGGATTGTAAATGTCGGGCGTCTTTGTTATCCCGCATCCTATATCACGCTATTAGCTTTTAGCTTTTGCCCGCGGCTGCGAATAAACATTAGTATTACGCGGCTTTGTCTGGATGATTTTTTGTATTATGAGAGCGAATAAGCACAAAACTCTCTAGATTGTAAGAGAAACACATGTTCGATATTAAAGACGTTAATAGACATCCATCCATAGACAAGATACTGCATATAACAACCAGTAGTCTTGGTAATGACTAATTCAAATTATGTTCGCCGCTTACGATCTGAGTTAGAGAGACAAAAGGTCTATTTTAGCTTAACAAGTTAACCCACTTCCCAAAAGCTTGATCAATATTCATACTGAAATTTTGATATTAAAACAGAACCTAGTGTATACTTTCACACTAATCTAAGGGCTGCTTGCTTGCTAAGCTATTTTTTTTAATTTAAAGTGATTGAGCTTAAGTTAGAAGCTAACTCAGAGTTAAATATTTAACCCCAGACTGTACACAAATGACTCTACGGGAATAATCATTCATATAGCTACGTCATTAAAAAAACTTTATGTATTTAACATAATTATGGATTCAATGCAATAATTTACCAAATCACCAAGGTACACAAAATATATGCTTTAATAGATATAACTACAGCCTCCGAATCATGGCCTACCTTTAAAAAATAACCCTTAAGACCCATTTGTTATTGGCTGCACTTGTACGTCACAGACTTAAATATTTAACTCTGTGTTAGTTTCTAACCTAAAGTTAAATCGTTCTAAATTTGATAGTTTATCACAAAATTTAATTTAGCCTAGGAGTTAGCAGGCGGCCCTAACGGTTATTCTCAAGTTTCTGGATTTAATATTTAACGCTGGGTTAATTTCTAACATACGGTTAAATTACTATAAATTTTAAAGAAAGAAAAAATGTCTATGGCGAAAATTTTTTCTTTCTTTAAAATTTATAGTAATTTATCCCACGCACAGGGCAAGTGCTAAAAAAAAATTAAAATACAATACGGTTAAATCACTACATAGTATAAAACAAAGTCGCGTCCTCTGTCCCTATGTCCCCTTGTATGCTTAAATCTTTCAAACTACTCAATGGATTTTTATGCGGTTTTTTTTAATAGATAAAGTGTTTAAAGAGGAAGGTTTACATGTATATTTGCGTGCAAAGTCGGGGCGGGCCGCTAGTCTTTCTATATATGCAAGTTTAACCCATTATATATTTACGTTAAATGAGAAAAAAGGTAGGCAAATTTATTTGAAAACTATGTCACTACTGACAAAACATGGCCAATCTATAGAAGAGAAGGAAAAAAACTGATGGAACCTATGACCTAGAAAATTAGGTACGTTAACGAGTCGTTGGTTTTAACCGAATAATTCTCAATAGATTCTCAATAGTAACTGCTGCCAAAACGGAACATGAATAGATCTTTTACAATGAAGTGACAGGTAAAGAAGATTAAGTGTGCTAGTACCTAAATACTAACTGCCGATATTTTTATAAATAGACTAACCGACCTATCGAACTTCGTACCGCCTGACATTGACAGTTTTTGTTAGTAATTTGTGTAGAAGAAATATTGTGCTGTTTTTCTTACTTCTAATGTTATTTTCGAGAAGAAGAAGAAGAAGGTTCTCTTCTTTGTTCAACAACGAAATCTCACTTATATATGAAATTCTCGTGTCACAATGTTTGTTCTCGTACTCCTCCGAAACGGCTTGACCGATTCTCATGAAATTTGTTCTGCTATACTTTTAATGTGGTTTTAGTAAAAAAAATTGGGGTGAGTCCCCTCTAGGGGTGAATACCCCTATGTGATGGGGGTAATCACATAGGGGTATGAAAAATAGATAGAGGCCGATTCTCACACCTACTCAATATGATAACAAAATATCATGAGAATGGGTCAAGCCGTTTCGAAGGAGTTCATTAACGCACACCGTGACACGAGAATTTTATGATATATTAGATAAAATTCAAGCAACATTAAGTATAATTTAAAAACAGTTTCTCAGTTCGTGGTTAAGTTTACGTGAGATCTCGGAATCCTAACCTACCTACCCAAAAGAGAACCATTCTAATCTGTTCGACTGTAGCCATATCCTTATCTATTCCCGTTGCCATAACGTCAATGCTTGCCGTTGTCTTGTTCTGGTTCGGAGGATAAGGTAGCCGGTAAACTTACTTTTGCTCGAGACCTAACATCCCGGCCTCAGGTTGGCAACGCACCATAGCCACTATTACGGAAGAAATGCATGTGCTACTATACCATCTAATCAATAAACATAGACTAAATTACTCCAAGGTTCAAACTGGTATTATCGTAAAGTGATACAGACTAGGTATAGTATGAACCCAAATTTGCTCCACCTTAAATCAATGTTTATTAATAAGACGTAGTAGGTATCACCACTAAAATTAGGGCTATTATACAATCTAGACTAACGGTAGATTAAGAGAATATTTATGAAAACCATTTTGCGCTTCTATTGACTTCTTTAACGTAGAATACTTATGATTTTCATACAAATTTCATCCCCTATTGGGGTTAAATTTTAAACTCCATTCTTTGGAGGTTAAATTTAGCCTGTGTTTGAACTTGGACCTATTGTTATTTGCATATCAAATTTCATCAAAATCGGTTTAGTGGTTTAGCTATGAAAGAGCAACAAATAAAAACAGCCAAAAATATAGATATACGATCGCATTTATAATAATGTTTATGGATTTTTGATCCTTACATACATACATTTCTTCATCCCAAGGTAGGTAGGCAGAAAGTATCGAGTCCCGAATCTCAAGATCCTGAAAGACCTGTCTGGCTTTCTCCATATTCATTATCCTTTCCATACAAACACGCCGGTTTCGGAGACTCTTGACACTACCCTCTGATAATATCCAAACGATTTGATAGTGGAATGTCAACTTTGGCCTCCCTGGGTACTTACATCATACCCTTTATCATTTTTACACCCACACATTCTTTCAACTCCACTCTTTCTCGGATCTCACTATTGCACAGATTTTCCGTAGCGTTCTCATTTCGACCGCATTTATACTACTCTCATGCTTTTCTGACATACCCAACTCTCCCTTCCATACAACAAGAAAACACAGAATTATACAAAGCGAGCACTTTGACTTAAAACGCTTTGAAATATTTTAATATAAATATTTTTAAATATAAATATTGGTCCTTAACCTAAGCAAATGTTATACAACTTTACGCAAATGAAATAAACCGTGAACTTTATGCAGCACAAATATCCAGCCGACCGTGATACAGACTGGAAATTGTCCTAGAAGAGTACGAGACACGAGCAGTCTCTCCGAATAGTAGCTCAGTCATTTCGGGCTTGATTTTAAATTTTACAATTTCTGGCTTCTCAACTGGCAGAGTCACTTATGCACATATTTATCACGGCTAGGGGTCGCCCATTGGTCGAAAATCGACCATAATGCATTTTAATATATTGTTGATATGAACGCCATCTTTATATGTTATTGATTTAATGTACTTTATAAACATCATTATTGAAAACTATCAGCGTTCTGCATTTCTCCTACACATAAACTATAAGTCTGCCAAATTTTATGCTCCTGCGTCCGCGCAATTTTTGTAAAAAGGGACCCAAAATTTTGGCATCACGTATTAATATATAGATTTATATTAAATTTTATCTTAATTGATGCTGATACTCGAGATCTAATATCCCGGTCTTAGGTTGAAAATGCACCATTACCACCTTTGGTGTACTTAAGCGACTTGAATTTCTTACCAATAGTAATTCCGTCTGCTTGTTTGCCTTCAAATGTAATATAAAAAAGATGAGAGAAAACCTTCAGATAATAATGAACATTACGTACAAAAAAAAATAACTAACGAAATCATTTCATCCGTTCACGAGTAATGCGAAAGCCAAGGGAAATGAATATTCATTTGTTTATCACTAAATAGTATGAAACAAAGTCGCTCCCTTTGACCCTATGGCCCTATATATGCTTAAACCTTTAAAACTACGCAACAGATTTTGATGCGGTTTTTTTAATAGGTAAAGTGATTGAAGATGAAGGTTTGTGTACTTTATTCCCGTGCGAAGTCAGGCGGGCCGCTAGTTAAAGGTAAACTTTACAAGATTTAAAACCTATCCTACTCAATATTAAAATAAACTACAGGCACCTCTTACATAATAACTATGATACATTTCAAAGCAAGAGAAATGTTAGAAAGTGAACAGACAAACGTAAACGTAGTTATTTAGCTATCTCACTAGCAACGTTAATATATAATTTTCCTCATTAACTACCGCAATCATAGCTTTCAGCACGTGATGTCACGAGTTGAAATCGAGGGAACGTTTAGTTAAACATCCTATTTAATACGGGTTTTCCACCGAACTTTGAACTAAAATTAAGAAGCCGGCAAGACATTGGCACCAACTGCTTCTGTTCTAGATGTTGCCTGCAACTATGCTCGTATTTTAAAGTTATTGAGATATGTTGATTGACTTAGGAGCAATCAAAATAACACCATACAATATCTTGATTGCGACATGTAAGAAAGACAAATAAGCAAACAAACAAAAACACTTTCTACGGAGACAATTATCTTATTCTTTATACATTTTTAATTGTAGCTGTGTTTTGTTTATTTGCATATGTACTAATACAGTCTAGTAAGTAGTAATATCACTATCTCAATTAAGAAAACTACGCGATTTTTACTTTATCCTAAAATTGTTTGAGATCGATCCAAAACTGTAAAACTGCTTTTGCGTGCCTGAGGTCCTATATCCTGAGATATTATAATAAATTTTATTTAAATGTAATGTTTATTGTTGTAATAGTTTGTTTGGTGGGTTTTAAACATATTTAATTCATTAATTCATTTATATAAGCAGCGATGATTGTCAGCTATTAGGCAACTTACTCGATCATGTGCATCCTTTTTTTATAAAAAAACCATACCATTAAAAAAAGTTTGTCAGCGTCGGTGGCTTAGATTACCTGTCTATTGGTTATTTTTTATACATATAGTAAGACAAACCACATCCGCGGTCCATCTGTATTGGCGTTGAATAGATGAGTTCCTTGTAATTCACTATGTATTTTGTTCAATGTTCTAATAAAAATTATGTCGGCTAGAATTTGATGAATTTCCTTTCGGCGGTATCTTTGACACCTACATATTACATTGTGGGAATAAGTATCTTTGTGAAATCATGGGTACCCTGGTTGTGCCTCTTCCTACCCGTTTAGGGACTCGGCATAAAGATTTTTACCCACCTTTGATAACAAATAAAAAAACATATTTGCTGATGATAAGATACACCTACACACTAAAGAAGTTAAGCGTGTTTCTAACCATAGGCAAAGGAATCTCCAACGCGCGTAAATTTACCAAAAAAGATTGCGGTTGAAACAGGAAAAGATGTGAATTCAAATCCAGACAAGTCGCTACACGTTACTCTTCTACCAGTGGTCTAGCTGATGATGATCCATTTTAACCAATGCTCGTTGGCTACGAGGTGCTAGGCAAAGAGGCAGGTGGCCTTTTCTACTAAGGGAAAAATATGTTATCTGTTCCCGTAAGACAATTATGGTACCTGTTACTGTTCTATTCAAGCATTGAGGTAATCACAAGGAGCACCGTCAATTGAACGAAAATCGCAATGATTTAATGCCATGGGGGAAGCCCAGGGCAAAAGCGTGTTGATAAAAACGTTAGCGGTCTGATCTCACGCGATATGCTCATTTGAGGTTCTGGTATAAGAATATAAATGGTAAACTTTTGACCAAAATAAATTACTGGGAATGCCATAAGCACAAAGGTGTTAAAGATTAGCGCTCGCATTGGGGACACACTTCAAAGTAAAAAAATAATAGGCTTGAGCATAACTTCAAATCTACTGAAAGTCTGCCCGAACCCGAACCAAAAGGCCGAAAGCGGCCCGAACCAAATTTCTTTTTTAAATGAGACTGAAATCGAAATTAGCATGACAAATTCCTACACACAAAGATGGTTATGGTGCGTTATGAAGCAGAAGTTCGGTTGCCGGGCCTCTTACATCAATAAGATTATAGAATGAACACTGAACAGACGTTAATGGGCAGGGTCACGCTCAAGATGGTAAACATGATAATAGCAAATGCACAGAATAAGTATCAGAAGGTATTTTATTGAATCAGGCGTTACTTTGAGGAAATCTATTATAACAAATGTAAAATAAGCATTTATTTTGCTAATTCCGCGTAAGCAGTCTAACTGTTGTGACAAATAATCCTCCAAACGACACAAAATGTGACAAGCCTAACTGACGTTCCCACCACCCACCTCCGCGACCAGGACACGAATATAGGAAGAGCTCGGGAAACAATATAAATTGTCACGTTCTTTACATGTGACAACCCTACCTAAAGTTCCCACCTCCCACCTCCCACCTCCGCGACCAGATCATAAATAGAGTCCTAAGGTATCCAAAGGTACTAAGGTACAGAAGACTCACTGTTAGACGAAACTCTAGTAATATTGAAACTTAATGCGTCACATTAAAGCTTATATCACCAAGTGCCACCAAAATTGACTTATTACACTCGATATTAGCAAGAAATTCAATTACCATTTTTCTCGATGGAGCCAAAACTAGCCATTTTGAAATGCTTCTACGAGTACAGTTCTAATTAATTTTTGACATTGGCGCTTACATCAATTTGCATCAAGTTGTTCGATTTAACAAACTCGGGTTTAAATTGTTCAAAACTAGCTATTCCGGCGAACCCGTATCGCTTGACATTAACACCTACTTAAATTGTTATAAATTACAGCATTATTTTTCCCATTTCGCCTCGAGTTTTCTTTTTGTAAGTCTAAGAAACTTCTTAAGGCAATAACTTATAGGTATAACTCCAAAAAATTAACAAAATTTATCAATTCATTCAGACGTGAAACGATGACATGCATAATGGCGATTATTTTTTATACATATAGATTAGTCATCATAGAAAGTCATGACAGGATCTTGGGTAAAGTGGCGATCTCCTTATTCAAGCTCATATTTTGTTGATATTTGGTGGCAACAAGGAAATACAACTTTCTTAATGAATACTTTCCTTGTGCATATTAACTGAACAAAATGTACAAAATGTCACCTAAACTGACTAATTTCACAAAAAATGTACACGAAATTCAATATTAACAAAAAGACTGAGACAATCTTTTCTCTCGATGTCATCAAAATTCTCACGAGTATAGATTAAAAACTAAACTTACCTTCGTACGTAGTCGGTACGACAACATGTGGTTAGTCGACATCGTTAAACTTAATCACAAAGCTATCGAACGCTTTTGTACATGTCACGTACAACTGCAGTACACAGGGCCGTCTTAGATTTTGCTGAGGCCCTTGGGCACACAAAAACTTTTTGGGGCCCTTTTGGAATATAAAAAAACAAATACATTTTTTTCAATATGTTTTTTTGGGTAATCAATATTTTATTACAGTATGTCATTAATATAATATTAGTATGCTGCTGTTTTTTCTGAGGAATGTCACTTTCTACGCTCATAATTATAGACAAATTACTTAGTCGTTCTTCAGCTGCGAAGTTGAACGTTCCCGAATCAGGGCTACGAGAAAAACGTAATGAACCTAACCAAAATATTTCAAGGTTAAATGTGAGTAAAATGGCCGATCCTTCGGGGCCCTCTGAGCATAGGGGCCCTGGGCACTGGCCCCGTGGGCCCTTATGGTAAAGATAGTATTGAGTACACAGCTCTGTGTACTGCAATTGTACGAACGATGACCGAACTTCTGGTTCATAACGCACTGTCTTAATAAAATTTTAAAAAAATTAAATAAAATAGAGTAAAAGTAAATTAGCGTAATCGTTTGGTTCAGGCCGCTAAACAGTGTATTTATATAGATATGAACATAAGTTTAGCCTATTATTTTTGAAGTGAAAACTTATTTATCGGCAATGCGAACGTTTTTGGAATGGTTAAAAACTTTTAAACTTACATCAGATCGTCAGATCGAAAATTCGTAAGATGGCGCAGGGCGCTTACGCGAATGTTCGTGTTGTCATGTTTGTGTAGAGTAGCGCAATAAATGAATATTGTATTCTACCACATAAATAATAGTCTTATACTCTCTCATTCTGATAATTAAAGCAAAACAAAAGTACAAAATTATTTCCTAACTATTCCAAAATATCAAAAATGCACAATGTTAATATTCAAGTTTTCACTTCTGCCGGCACTCCTGGAGTGCAACCCGTCGTTTTTTTTACTTTGAAGTGTGTCCCCAATGCTAGCGCTAATATTCAACACCTTTGTGCATATGACATTCTCGGTAATTTGTTTTGGTCAAAAGATTATCAATTATATTGTTACACCAGAAGCTCAAATAAGCATATCGCGTGATATCAGACCGCTAATGTTTTCCAGGGATAGGCCTTCCCCCGTGGTATTAAATCATTGCAATTTTCATTCGAACGAAGATGCTCCTTGGTATTTATATTTCACAAAAGGTACTTACTTAGTCCTGTAAAAGAGCATTTATCCAATCCCAGCCAACATAGTTTTTATTAGAACATTGAATAAAAAACATTTTGAATTGCAGGAACTCATCTAGTCAACGCACATGTGCACACGCACAACTACACGCACACACACACTAACTCACTCGCTCGCTCACTCACTCACTCGCTTACACAGGTACGTCAAACATATAACATCACTCTATTTCCGTCTGGGGTTACAAAGAATAGTTGTAATAATACTACTGCCACTACTACTACTGTAAGTAAATATGCAGTTAAAATAAAAATATACACTACCTCGCAAATAAAGTCTTAAAAAATCGGTAGAAACATTTCTGAAATTATCTGGAGCCAACATACAGTCATAAGTGTTAAAATTACTGTTCGAAAGTTCGACTGTTCAATCGTTTAAAGTACATTCATTGTCTGTTTACTTATTAACAAACACTTAGTACTACCGGATACAATATTCGTTTACTAATCTCTGGTATTACTATACCAGTTGATCGTTTTTACGTGTTTATAGTCCTGGTTTTTTTAACTGCAAAGGAAATAAGGGGTGATATTAGTTTGATGTGTCTATGTGCGTGTGTGCTACATCACAACTTTAAAACAGATGGACTGAATTCGATGAAGATTTTTTTTCAAAAGTTAACGTGATCATTGAACCATCATTGGTTTTTAGTTATATTACATGTATGTAGTCGTCGAGGGCTACTGAAATTTTAATTTTAGTATTATTATAGTCTTCGTTAACGCGACATCAACACTTAGATCTTCCTTTAAATAACGTACTTTCTACTGCACTTTAAAAGTTAGTTGACATACAATAACTAATATTTCACACTAAAGATATAAGTAGGTAGCATCTTTCTTCTACTCTAAAGGTACAAGTTCGAGTGAGGCGATCAAAACGCGCGGCCAATGATTTCTAGTTTAGTTTTAATAAAAAATTATGTACTTGACACATTGCGTTTAGTAGGTTTTTAACAATGTGTGTGAAAACTTGCCAAGTAACATGATTAAAAAGTACAGAAAAAAATAAAAAATGTTATCAGGAAACTGCTGAAAAAACAGGTTTGCGTTCCTGTAAGTATTAGAATTTTAGGTATTTAATATGATATTTTTTCCGAATCTACTTTTCAAACTGCGGAAAATCAAGTGTGCATTCCTGTACTAACTATATTTAACTGAGGTATGTGTATGGAACTTGGTACTTATTTTGATCTCACTTCTTTTATAGGCGAAGCATTCCCATATTATCGAACTTGGCAGCCTTTCACATTTATGTTTTGGGTGGAATAATATTAACATCTACACCGATATTTTACATTTGTAAAATATCGGTATAAGGAGCAACGAATCCTAAGCACTTTTATCGGCTAAATTTTCAACAATGGCGTTGTAACGGTTATTTTTAAATTTCAACTTGATACATTTTTTTTAAATTTATGAAATATATCTAATAATTGGGCCGTAATATAAAGGGTAACGTTGCTTACTTTATCAATCCTGGTGAGTTGCTGCCCTACATCTAGTTGCATCTGATAACACTAGTGAAACAATTAAATCATGTAATATTTAGGTTTTCTTTTCTTTCCTGATGTTCCGACTAATGTAGCGGCAATAGCGCGGTTGCGCCGCTATCATACTTCTACCTCAATCATTGTTTATCTAGTCAAGTGCTTACGTATAACATATTGTTATTTTATACGGCTGCACTGAAGAGATGCCCACTTCAAACTTTTACATAATTACTTCTCAAAAGTACAGTAATGCTTATTGATGAATATTAAAAACTATACAATGGCCTATGGTATAAGTTTCTATAGTTTGGAAGCAGACAAACAACAAGAAATACGCGTTTGCAGACAAAAAGAAGCAATGTCGCTTCGTCAATTCCACAGTAACGTTATGACTTTAATGTCTACGCCAATAATTCCTTTAGCAACAATAACAAGCGCTGATGTTATGTTAACATTAGGGAAGGTAACAATGCGAGTAAGGCATCCATTATGTGACAGGTTTTTTCTGTCAGAACTGCCATAGTCCTGTTTATTGTGTATTTAATTTCCCCGTGTTGGTCCGCTTCTGCCAAACAGCTCGTAAAAGGCGACCATAGGCTTGCCGTCACTAACACCGTGACTTCTTACAAGGTGGAAGAGTTTCCGCCTCACCTATTCCAGCCGCCATAACGTCAGCGCTTGCCGTTGACTTGTTCCTGTTCGGAAGGTAAGATAGCCGGTACTTACTTTTGCTGGAGGCTTAACATCCCGGCTTCAGGTTGGTAACGCACCATCGCCAATATTTTTTTGTCATTTCTTACCGTCAGAAAATCAGTTTGCTTCTATGTCTTCCAATATCATAAATTAAGTTATAATAAAAATAAAGCGTTGGATAAAAGAAAGCCTATTAAAAAGCGATTCATACAGCTATTTAAGCTTAATAACTGATATACAAAATCTTATGGGAAATGGGGAATGTGAAAAATACATTCGCTTGAAAGATGCACGTTAACGTTATCGTTACGATCTTTTAGCTGTAGCAGCACCAACTGACTGTTGAAGATTAACGAAATCGATAGGATTTCACAATCACAAACACTTGAAAAACATGACTGACGGTTGCATTACGGCGAAAGTTCAAAATATATTGTCTTTTGATTTCTTGAAAATAAATGAAATGAAAATATCAGTCGCCTCCTTACATGCTAGGTTATCCGCCAGTCATAGTGACTGTGTAAAACTGACAATAACACCTATCGTGCAATACGTTGCAAAATTTTGTTACCTTTCATGTTGAAATGTATTGAAAAACAAAATTACGAAATATGTGTGTCAAGAGGTTGCAAGACATTGCATGTCATTCTGACATTAAGTTTTGACTTTCGCAGACTGAAAAGGAGATAATCAGCAAATCGTGTATGAAGAATCTAAGATTCTCTGAATTCTATTGTGTATTAAATCTTGATGTTAAAGATGTTTCTAAAACCTTTTATCTCACAGTCAATCATTTGAATGACAGACACATAGTGGTAAAATTAACCGCAGTAAAACTGCCAAAACCGACTTCAACTATTCAATTGAGTACCACGTCGCTATTTAATAATATTTTTTTGTAAGATAGCAAATGGTTCCGAAATGTTCCCACATAAATTTTATCAACATCCTATTAGCAGTTTTTGAGTTAATCTATACATGCATTAAATCTGTAGAAGGGTCAATTCTGTACATTGAAAATATTGAAAAAATAAAAAGTGGATCCATACCAAACCCAAATATCTTAATAAAAAAAAATTGTCTGTCTGTCTGTATGTTCAGGCATCACGTGAAAACTAACTGTTTCGATGAAATTTCAATGAAACTTTGTATAATTATACCTTATTATCCTAAGCATAAAATTGAATACTTTTTATCCTGGAAAATCGGCAGAAAAAAATCTTAATTTTTCAGTTTTATCACGCGAAGACCGACGGAGGACGACGCGGACGGAGTCGTGGGCGGCAGCCAGTAACGCATACTTATATTTTTCACTTAATCACTACAGGTATTACATTCTTCCTTTGCGTATTAGCAGTTAAACTGCTAGTTTGTATCGATAATGAACTCCTCCTAGACGGCTGGAGCGATTTTGATGATTTTTTGTGTATGCTCAAGGGTATTCGAGAATGGTTTAGATTAACAATTTGGTCCACTTGTTTTTTTTTTTGTTTTTAGTAAGCAGTCGTTAATTTTGAAATGTTTTAACTTGGATTCGGGAGACTGCGCTACTATCGGAGCGTCAAATATTATGTACTAGCTGTTAATGTCAAGCGATACGAAGTTTGCTGGGTCGGCTTGTTATATATAAATCAAAATTGAACTTTTTGAATAGTAAATTGATAGAAGAAGGCGTTACTTTGCAGAAATCCATACTTAAATCTAAATAAAATTATTTAATTTGCAATTTTCCGCCAAAAAAATGTATACGTATTATGGAATAACAAAACCGATAAAATAGTGCGCTGAGAATGAATTGGACTTACCGGAAGCTAAAACTCCCAAACATATCCAGCTCCACACAATACACAGCACTAAACTGCTTTATTAGCACCAACAATACACATACTACTAAAAACTCAACGTACGTTTCGCTTCGTAACCGAAGCATCATCAGGAGAAATCGACTGCACTCCACGAAGGTCAAGCATATCATATGTGCTCTCTCTCCCTGTGTACTCCCTGTGTAAGGTCCTTTCAAAACAGGTGTTAACATTTTTAAATAGTCTTCAGTAAATTTAATCAAATCAAATACATTCACTAATAAACTAAGAATTGCATCTGTGGACTTGACTTCCTGAGGTCCCGGGTTCGATTCCTAGGTCAGGCAACAAAAAAATTGAAAATGAGTTTTTTCAATTTTCTGTTAAAAACTATGTTGCACGGGATTAGATATGTGCCCGGCGATAGGCTTGCCACCTATCACATTGTGGAACTGTGTCGAATCGACTTGTGGTGGGTGCCTTGTTTGTACCCCTACCTATCTCTTCGGGAATATGGGCGTGAAGATACTTTACTTTTACTAAAAAAACCGTGACTCAAATGACTTTTAGTTTTTAAAATTATCACTCATTTTCTTGATTGATTTACTCCATATTGAAGTTATTCTTTCTTCAAAAAATACTCTATCTGTAAATAACGTTCTTACTTACTTAACTACTTACGTACACTTAAGTAAAATGAAAAAAAATTGTACGAAGTAATTCAATGAAAAAACGTTCCTCATATTGAAAACGAAAAGTTGTATATGTAACGATTTTGTGTCAATATTTAGATGTGCAAAATTCAGTCTAAAAAAATGAATACATATTTGATGCCATCCTTATTTTATGCTTGCCACTACCAGGATGATGCAAGTACCATTCTCACACCTTCTTCTGACGCCCACGCTCTACTACCAATTTGCATAAAATAACAATTGTGAACGGTTTTGTAAGCGTCTTAAGCATAATAAAAATGTTTATATTTTATTAGTAACTTTTGTAATAAGAAGTGATTGTGCTTGTTCGATATATTTTCTTATTTCGTAATACGGTAAAATTACCTGAGATATCTAGATAATAGCTCATAAACAATTTAATGCGGTTACCGCTAGTTAGTGTTATGTATAACAGTAGGTACTTACGCTCGCGGTTATAGCTTATTAAAGTAATCTAGATATATAATCTAGTCATATCAAATCTTTCTCGTCGGAAAGTTTAAACATTTCTTCACTTAATTATATAAGTTTTTAAAAAGTGGCAGTTCATGGAAGATCATACCTATAATTATGTACCTAGGTATCAATTATTTATTTTATATAAATAACGTGGCGAAATTCGTATCGCTTGATCTTAAAAGCTACTGTTCATATGGAAGAAATTATAGCTTTTTCCGGTTTTTGACGTCCGCGTCATAAGAACCTTCAACTGACAATAACTAATATAACAATAAAAAAAGTGTATGTGTGTCAGCTACGACGCACGATTGGAGTTTACTCCTTACGAAATGTATCTTGCAGCATACTGCCTCCTACAGCAGATTAAGTTATGTTAATTCTTCTTAAATCAGTATCATCGCAGACATTAGAAGTGTGATCCAAATAGTCAGTATTTTGATAGATAGCGACTCCTCCTGCACTGAGACTACGAAGTATCGCGCAGGAGGAGATCCCGAGAATGAGATACGCTGTTTAATATTGTATTCCATCTCATTCTTTTCACGTTCAATCCTACAGATATATATGTTTGTCTCTTTCTACGTAACGCCTCAACTTTTCGTGTTACATTTGATTTTACCCTCATTAAATTTCCGTACCGTTACTTATAACTCAAATCATTTCTTAAGGGCGGCCAACCCGGCTTCTTTTTCATACAAACGCTCGTACGTGATTATTGCTTTGTAACAGATCATTCATTGAAATTTTTGAACTAATTAGTATCTGTTGCACTATACCTATGTTTCTATGGTAACAAAAAATCTGAATTTGGAGAAACCAATTTATTATAAACCTCCGAAACTCTGCCTTTTTTACCAATTTTGCCTGAACTTTGGCCGTTTATAATGAACTCATAATTAGTTAAACTAAAAAAAATTTTGTGATGGAAACCTTGCAAATGTAATAGAGATTCTAAGTAATAAACAATTTTTCACGAACTTTTAAGGATTTCTAAAAAACACGTATTTCCTGGAACATGTTTTATGAAATTTGTTTACACTATTTTTCGTTCACCGTTACCACAGTATTAAGAATTCTACCTACCAGTAATCCAACTCCTTTGTTCTTGAATTCATGCCGACATTTTATATACCTACTCACGGCAAGTCAGTCAAGGGTCAGGGTTGTCAAATAATAACATTTTAAGTATTTCATCTAAAAGTTTTATTTTAAAATTGCAAACAAAAAAATGTGAAGTTAATAATGAAACCGATGATGGTCTTACTGAAGTTTCGTCCACAAAATTTTCATCCACAGTGGACGAAACGACACCTTTTATTTTATTATTTTTTTCACCGACGATTCGTTCACTATCAAATTATTGAAATTGTTTAATACAGTCAGATGAAAAAGTTGTATGCTAATGAACAATATAATAACAAAAGAAACATAATATATATGTGACAACAGCTAGGTACATTAATTTGGCATTACCTACTTACTATTTTTAATCACAGATGTAATCAATTCAAACTAAAATCATTCATAATGTATAATTCGCAGTATGTGATATATTTATGAATCCATTATAAAGCTTTTTTGTTTCGTACCGCACAAAATATTTGGATTTGTTTTACCCACTTTAACTTTATGCTAATTACTATTATGTGCTAAACTTCATCATACGTGTAAAAAAAAATTAAATTAAATCTTGAGTAATTGGTGATTTTGATGTATCAATTTATATATAAAAGTTTAAAACATACTTAATATACCTAAATGGATCACTTTATTTTGTTAAAGCTGTGTATCTGACTGTATAATTTTTTTTTAATGGTGCACGAATCGACAGTGGAAAAATAATAAATTAAAAAGTGTTGTTTCATCCATTGTGGATGAAAATTTTGTGGACGAAACGTCAGCAAGCCGGATGGCTTATTTACGAATAAAAACGGAACACATCCTGTAAACCATTATAAATTTAAAAGACAGCAAGTATGACATTATAATAAAATACATTATAACATATTTTTAACAAATAACGAGTGCAAACCCTTCTAGATAGAGAGCGCAAACTGTATGGAGTTTGCGCTCGCCGACCCTGCCGCTCGCTTCCCCGCGTTCCCCCCAGCGTTGCTCTGTGCGAGTACATGAGTCGGCCGACTGTTAGTATTAAGACTGTGACGTTACCATGTTGTCATTTTTTGAAATTTACCGAATGCAAACCGAGCTCTCGGGCGCTATCTCTCTTTTTTCGCTGAGCTTATTTTTCTTACATTGTCCTGGATGAAACAACAAGCTTTTAGGGCCCTCTTAAGGAGTAAACTCCAAAAATAATAAAATTTGTTTACCATTAGGCTTGATGTGATGACCACTGAAAATAGGAACTAATTTTTATACATATATAGATTTATTATGTATTTATATTTTTATGAGAAATGTCAACGAACAAGCTCACAGCTCTCGCAATGGTCGGAGATAATCGTGGCCTACGTGGTTACTGTAACATATATGACACCTATATGGTAACATATATGACACCTATATGGTGTCATATATGTTACAGTTACGTCGCAGTCCTGAGGCCAGAAAATGAGTGTCATTATGGCGGCAGGAATAGGTAAGGCGGTGGATCCCTAACCAGACAACTTGCTGCACTGCACTCTACCACCAGTGATCTTGATGGCACTGACGTATACTTTAACCAGTGCTCGCCTTTTACGAGCTGCCTAGCAGAGAGGCAGATGGTCTATTCTACTCAGTGGACCTGGAACAACACGGGGATTATCATATTTATATTTTTGTAATATATATAAAGTAATATACATTTAATTTTTGCTACTATTCAGATATTTTTTCAAAGGTATTTATAAATTTGACTTCTGTTAGCCTAAAGGTTTACTGGGGAGAAAATGCGAAGGTGTAAAATTAATACAGCTTAAAAAATTAAAAAACCAGTTTCCGGGGGAGTATGTTTACCTAAATTCTTGAATGAAGCCTTGCCAATCTTGGAAATGGTGGTAGTTCGAGGTAAACGGAGCTATAAAAACTGGTTGTGTGGAAATATGTTTAACCGCGTCTTCTTCTGTGTTGGTAGTAAGCTTCCCAAACAGGAGACGGCAGTTCCAGATATGAGAGGTTGTAAATCCTGGTTGCCTGGTTGTTTTAGTTATTGTTTCTTCTCCTAATTCGCTAAGACATTAAAAAGTGGCAGTTTGAAGTAGTAGGGTTGCCAGTATTACGGTTTTCAACCGTTTCTTCTTCTTCTTGACCAGGATCTTAAACTGTTGCAGTTCGTGGTAAATGAAGTTGTAAATACCTACTACTTGTTAATAGGGAGTGTGTTTATAGTTTCTGGTTTTGACTGGACGGGTCATTCAAAAGTGGCAGTTTTAGGTAAACTACATATACCCTATATATAACTTAGTTGTCAAAAGCCATTTGACGGTAAAAGTTAATAAAACTTATTATTGTTTAATTTTTAAAATATGAGCACATCACTATGTAGTACAATGTGTTGCTACTTAGGTACTTTGTAACAACTTTCTGACGTAGGTATACGATAAGTGTATCATTTTATTGTGTTTTATTACAATATGTCTTGATAATAATAGGTCGTAAAGAATTTACTGCTGTGTTACTAGTTGGTGCTACGTAGGTATAGTACCTACTACTATTAAAATTTTGCACTTCGGCATCTATATATATAGAGTTGTTATTACATAATTAATCATTTTGCTTACATTTAGATTAAGTCAGCCAATTTAAAAATAAAAGTATAAAGTGTAATAATTTAAACGCAGCAAAACTGCAAAAAACCAACTTCAAATTTTGAACATTTGTGTTTTTCACATGAATGCTAATGTAGACCTGGACCAAATTAAAATGGGACCACCGCGGGAGTATAGGCTTTCAATAAAAAAAAAAATCCGTCCACAAACACGGGAATGATCGCGAAACATACATACAGGTCGAATTGAGAACTTCCTCCTCTTTTTTTTCATAAGGGTGAAAAGTGTAAAGCCGAGGCGCATAATTTAAATAGTAGCACAATACAACAAGTGCCTAATACTTATAAACATACGCTCCCTAAAGCTGTATGTTATCTTTAAATAAACTTACCATTATTCCAAATTATTAACCTACTCCAAAATGGAAGAGGTACTTAATTCAGGTCTATTTTTTTATATTTGAGTATGTTTATTATGCGATCATTCAATTAATTACTCTTATATATTCTAATTCTTCACCACCGAAGTGATCCACAGATTTCTTTTTTTACTAATCCAAGCATTAGTTAAGGGTACCTTCAAATATATGCTCAAACTACAAATACTTACATAAAATTGGATTGTTTTTTTGTAATATTGAAATAACCAGTTTTTACTACGTGCACATTTCCGTACTGTAGGTATTCACACAATACACATATTAAAAAAAAACATTTTTTACAATTTCCATCTTTCAGTCTGTCGGTCTGTCAATTTGTTCCGGCTAATCTCTGAAACAGCTAGGCCAATAATGATTAGAATGTCACTAGCAGGTATCTAGTATAATAAATAATTTCAGAAAAATCTTAATTACTAAATGAACTAAATTAAATAGCTTTTTATTTTTCTTTCACGCGGACGAAGTTGCGGACATAGCTAGACTTCTAAATACCTTCTAAATATTATTTTCTTTGTGTCATTTGTCCTTAATACTGCAGGCCGCAGACCGAGTCGAATCGTTTTCTCCTGGACTGTCTTCCGCCAATTTGCTTTCGGCGATATGGTTAGCACACTGTGTTTTTCAGGGTAGATCTGATTTTATCAGTAGGATTACTCTAGAACCTCAATTCGTGTAATTTATTGGAAATTGGAATAGAATATGTCATTTTAGGTACTCTTGAACACAGTACCGGCGAGTTATTAACATTAATAATAAATAAATAAATATCCCTGGACAAGTTACGCGAATTGAATCTAAACCCAAAGTAAGCAAATTATTTGCTTGTGTTATGGGTGTTAGTCAACGATTCTAGTACACATAAATACTTAAATAGATACCAAAATAAATTTAATAACACCCAGACCCGGAAATGCAGACATCTAAATGTTCATCACACAAATGCCTGATCCCGTCGGGAATCGAATCAGAGCCTCCCAGTCGGTCAATGTTAGGCGTATACGCTTATTAATATTTTTATCGAATTCGTTGAATTTATTTGTAACTGAATGTTAACGATCCGCTAGTATTGTGTTCAAAAGTACCTAAAATGACATATACGATTCCAATTTCCAATTCGTGTGATATCGAGATTCAAGGGTAACGTTCGGGGCCTTCACTCTTGGACTCTTTGACCGTTATTAACAGTTTTTCCTCTTTTTCTCATCGCGGCCAATATAATAGAGCTTTAGCATATAGTGAAAAAACTTTGAGTTAAGCCAAACTTGAAATATAGTATTACTAGCTGCACTTTCCGGCTTCGCTTCGATAGTAGTTTTTTTTATCATAAATTGAGATGTAAGCTATCCTATAAGTTGGATCAAACTGCACACGGTGTGCAAATTTAATTGAAATCAGTTAAGTAGTTTAGGAGTGCATCGCGGACAAACAACGGGACACGTAATTTATATACATTAAGGTATAGGGAATTCATATATAATTGATCACGAGGCGGAGACGTTAAATGTTTTTGAGCTGACCTGCATTTTAAATTAAGAGCACAAAATACGATGAACAAACCGTCGCGTCGGTAAAAGTTTAGTACCTCTGGCGGTTAAGATTTTATTATCCAAGCAGCTTGCATTTTCCCGTAAATTTATAAAAGAACTTTTCACAAGAAAACACATTTACAAAAGTATAAAAACCGTTACTACTAAAAGATTTAAGTAAAATACGTTTTTACAAAACTTGTTTTAGGTCAGTTTTTTTTGCTTTTGGAAAGCAGAGAAGCAGACGTTTATCTTGGTAAAAAAAGATACCTACATGCTAGCTATATACAAAGAGGATGGATTGCTTTCTTGAGGATCCCCTTGTTGGTTCCGGTTTGCTTTGCCAGGCAGCTCGTAATAGGTTAGCACTGGTTAAAATTCTTCGCAATCGCAAAAACTTATTTAAAGTTTTATCCGATTGCGATGTTGCGTTTTCGTTGTCGGTATGTCTTGTTTTTTTTTGGTAAAGGACAAATGTGCAATCGCATGTGTGTATATTGAATGTGTGTACCTGTGGTATTGTAATTTTTAAACGAATGGGCCCATTTTGATGCAATTTTGCAATTTTTTATTTGTTTGAAAGCTGACGTTATCAAGATAGTACTTAGCTACATTATTAATAAGTTTTGTCGCGGTGTATTGATTTTTTTATTTTATTATGATTAATACCTAATCATAACATTAATGTATAAAGCAAAAATTTTGGACCCCTTTCTAGGAAAATTGCACGGACTGAGAAGTAGGAAATTTGGCACACTTTTATTTTATGTGTAGGACAAGTGTAGAACGGTAACGTTTTCAATAATAATGCTTATAAAGTCAATTAAATTAATAAAGTAAGACATTACACATGCTACTATGTATTTGACACACACAAATATATTGGAAATGATAAAAGATCACAGATGGCGCACAAACATAGTTGGTCTTGACAAATGAAGGTGACATTCTTTTCAGAAATTATTCATATGGAACTAGTTGTCTATTCTACACAGAAGACTAGGAACACACACTGAAAAATTTCCATTTTATGATTATTAATACCGAATTGTATTGATTGTAGACCATAGCATTATTCTTGTGCGAAACTTAATATCCAGCTACATATTGATTTAACGTATAACCTTCGTACATTTTCAAAATTACAGACCGCCCGTCGATAAAAGTTTACTACCTCTGACTAGTCAGGGTTTATTGGAAGAAGAGATAACTCACATTTGCCCCTAAATTTAAACAAAACCCTTTACTCACAAAATATTTTTTACGAAAAATAGCAAGTATTTGAGTGTAACATGTTTGGTGAAGTTTATACGATGCGAAAGCTGGTAATTGTGAGTTTTTATAATGGTGTTGGTAATTACTTTGATATGTCAAATTTTTTATCTGTGTGAAAGAAACAACCATAGCAGACACGGCCCTAAGGACTTTGCCGACCTGGGCGATATCGGCGATTTCCCCCAAATGCTTTGACGCTGTCACTGTTCTGTCCAGCGCGGCGGGCGGCGCCGGCGACGGTTATAAATCGCTCGGCTTGTATGAACAAGCCAAGTGATTTATTTTATATTTGGACTTGGATTATAATCGTAACTCGAGGCTTGCACTAACGTACATAGGCTTGTTCTTTGTGTAAAATGTGATACAGAAAATTTTACCCTTCACATTCATATCATGATTTTATTACTTATTTTATTCATATTTTAAAATTTGCCGTTCTTTAAAATTTGTTCCGCCCGGTCCGGTATCGTTACGATACTTACTTATATATTTTTTATATGTTATAATATTATTTCATTCGAAAATAATACATATCATCCTATCCTATCCTATTAATATCATAAATGCGTAATGTACGTATAAACATATGCGTAAAATATATCGTAATCGATACCAATCTCAATTTTTAAATGGAAACTGATCTATAATTTTAAATTATACAAGGTACAAATTACTTACAAGTACGTTTTGATTTTAAATATTTACACTTAAGATTTTTTTTCTGTGATCTCATGATTACTTTTAGAATCACAAAATAAAAATGTTAATAATCATACGTACAAGGTTTTTCATTTCATATAGTAACAGAATGCATTTTTTAATTAGTTAGTGTGACTGTACCTGCTATAATACGTTCATTAAAGAAGGTCATTAGTATGTATGAAAACGCCGCTTTTTTGTAGTCATTCGAATTTGGTCGGATAACCAGTGTTTACGTTGCTCTTTAGATTTTTGTTTATATTTACTTAATGCGAAATATTTCACACTAGATATTTATCTTACATATTATTTGACTAAACGCACAAATTTTTTGTTAACACGTGAACATCTTAGGTTGAGACAGTAATTTGTGCAGTCACGTCAAAGTTAGATCGCCGTTTTTTGACTTTAATTCACATTATTCAAAAATGCATGTATGTAGACTTTTGATTTTTTTATAGTAAATATACACGTTAAGAAGAACCGAATACAGTTTTCGGTGACCTTATATATTTTTTCATTTAGGCGCTACGATTTTTTTTTATTTTTGGAAAAACCGCGATTACTTGAAAACTATAAATATTTTTTTAAATCTAATTTTGTCTCAAATACGCACAAATTAAGAGCTATTTGTGCGTGTTTATTCTACATGCGCACATATGTCTTTGAGATACACGATTTTGCAAAACCTTACCGCAGCAGGAAACGCAATATCTCGAAAACCTGAGACGCACAAATTTTATTTTTAGCGCACAAATTTGCACAAATATAAGCTCTCTGCTCAGACACAATTTTTAACTCTCCGATAATTAGTTTAGATTTTTCTTGCTGGGGTAACGTTACTACAGCAAGAAGTGTTTTTTCCGTTTATTTCCAAAACGACAACATGCACAATTTTTTTATTCGGCGCACATTTACAGCACATTTAGCACTAATTATTTGTTTCACTCATATCAGTCTGGGTGCTACTTTCTTGCTGGGGTAACGCAAACCCCTTGTCTCGTTGGCAAAGATTGTATTTTACGAGCTGCCTATCAAGAAGGTAGATAGTCTATTCTACACATTAGACCCGGACTAACCCGGGAGTACAAGCAGATATTTCGTTGTTTATCATTACCTAATTTAACATATACTTGTTATCGCCGGCACTTGGTGGAATTCCATTGTATACACACTTTTTTTAAGGTAAACCCTTGTACTTTTCCAACAGTACAGTACAGCAGTTCAATAACAACCAAATACTGAACGTTAAATTAATACAGACTTATTTGTCTTAAGTTATAAAGCCCTTATGATGCTTCGAAAAGTGAAACCGGTTGGCTATAGCATAACATAAAGTGTTAAATGAAGTGTGTAATAGAAAAGTACAATCATTTACCTTAAAAAAACGTGTATTAATTAATTTTGTTAATAGCACATTTTTACCTTTTTCCGTATTTTACAAAATAACTTTGTAACTCAAATAACCAACTATATATTGATTTAACGTTAAAGTTCCACGCATTACCAAAATTACAAAGACGACCCGACGATAAAAGTTTACAACCTCTGGCTAGCAAGGCTTTATTGTGGAAACAGCTCACGTTTTCCCGTAAATTTATACAAACCCTTTCCTCACCAAACACATTTACACGCAAATACTTGCCATAATATAACCAATGTGGAAGCAGGTAATTATAAGTTATTGCCAGGTTATAGGTAATTATTACTTTGCTGCTACAACGTTGTGGCTCATGAAGTAATTACTTTTCGCGACTTCGCAGTACACAAGAAGTTGGATATTGAATTAAAAATATAATCTTTGGTAGTGGAATATTCTAGTTTATGCCATTTTTTTTTGCTGTAATTGATGCTTTTAGTCAGATTATCTGATAGATTCTTACAATGGTTTGGTACCACAGCATGTCATAATAAAGCACTGGCTGTCTTGTTGCTGTAACCAATAAATTTAGCTCTTTTAGCAATATGTTACCAACGCACCTTTACCATCTTCGGTGTTCGGAGGTAACTCGTAGTTTCATGAATCCATTTGCATTCCTATATTAAATAACAATGAAAAAAATAACCCCTAAAAAAACATACCTGCATACTATAGGTATAATACATACCTACATAATACATACACCTACATAGCTAAGAAAAAACCTCATCGAAATCGGCACATTCGTTTTAAAGTTACGACACATTAACAGAGACATGTTAAGCACCCTAAAGCACCCCTCGAATTGCGTCCGAGACTAAAAAATACAAATTATACAAAAAACTTCGTTATAATATTATTAATAAGGTAGGTACTTATACGAGGGCCAAACTGAAAGTTTTTAGAACTGGCAACTTAAAAGCATTATATTAAAAAAATAAGTTTAAATTTTGAAAATAGAACTCTCTACCAATAATATTGAGTAT
>NJDD01001168.1:63411-88999 GCA_002245505.1 Calephelis nemesis | reverse complement strand
GACTGACAAAAGAGTGACCTATCAGCAGATTCGAACAAGTCTAGGCATAGGTATGAGTCAAGTGCACAAAATCCTCCATGAACATTTAGCGGTCAGGAAGCTTTGTGCGCGCTGGATACCGCATAATTTGACCGAGGCTCAAAAACTCCGCCGTGTTGATTGGTGCCGAGAAATGATCCAAAAATTTAACGGAGGTGACTCAAATGCTGTGTTCGACATACTAACGGGTGACGAAAGCTGGATTTACTGTTATGATCCGGAAACCAAAAGACATTCTGCTCAGTGGGTGTTTCCTTCCGAAGGGTTGCCAACTAAAGTGAAGAGAGGTCGAAGTGTTGGAAAAAGATGGTGGCCTCGTTCTTCGGAAAGGCAGGTCATTACGCAACAGTTGTCTTAGAGGATCAGAAAACGGTTAATGCAGAGTGGTATACTAACTAGAAGTGGGACGTATATACTGGAATAGGTTTTTGGAACAGGTTTTTGATTGGACGCGTAAAGACTTATTCCGCGTACGCCACATAAACGCGTCTCCGAGTATTTAGGCGTACGGCGTACGGTGCCCTTGCGGCGTGGCGCCAGACTTGCTTGTATGCGTGTGGCACTCGTACTCGATGGCGAGTTTATTACTCAATACTCACACACTCACAAGCTGTGTCGGTCGGTTTCGATCAGTGTTGCCACCTTGGTGGTTTTTCCACCAGAACTAGCGCTTTTTCAAGGTTTTTAGTGGTACTTTTTCACTATTTAGCGCTTTTATTTTTTCTGGTGGTTTTTAGTGCTTTTATTAAAACGGAATCTATCAACACATATTAGTAAGGGAAACCACATTTCGTTCCAGATTTTCACCGTTACGCACAAATGTCAGTATGTAAATATATAAAGATACTGTACATAAATTTTAAAACAATTAACTTAACATTCAAAAAATGTCACCAGATTTTGATAACATATTTTAAAAAAACTATATGCTAGTGTCAATGGAGAAACTATTATGAAAAAAGCAAAAATAATAAAGACATCACCTACCTACATTTTTTTTTAAAAACAGTATTAGAGTATCTCTCTACTCTATACTATCTAGTATACTTTTTTTTATATATCTGTGTTTCCTTAAATATCATATTTTTAGAATAAGCTGACAGTCCTAAGCCTGTGTAAAGTATGAAGGGAAGATTTCAATGAGATTTAATTTAAAATATTTTTATATAAAAAAGTATACTAACACTAGCTCATAGACGTTAATACTCCATAGGTCAAAAATACTCGATTACTCGTACAGGATGTTACGATTACGAGGACGCGCTAGTTACGAAAACGCCAATAAACTTGAGACGCCTAAATACTCGTGGATCTAGTTTTTGGAACAAGTCTTTAGACGGACGCGTACTTCCAAGACTCAGTACGCGTTTCACCTAGTATATCGCACCTCTAATACTAACAACTGTTTGCCACTTGTCTTGGAAAAAGTTCGAGGGAAACGACCTCGCAGCAGGATCCTCCTTCATCACGACAATGCCTCGTCGCACACCGCCAGGCAAACGATCGACTATTTGGCGACCTCAGACGTGGAATTACTGGGTCACCCGCCGTATAGCCCCGACCTCGCACCCTACGATTTTTATTTATTCCTGAAAATAAAAGAAAAACTTCGAGGAAAATATTTTATGGACGCCGAAGAAGCAGTGGCTGCGTTTCAAAACGCCTTCGAAGAGACCCCTAAGGCCGAGTGGGCAAGGTGCTTTTCTCAATGGTTCCATCGAATGCAGCGATGTATTGATGTAAATGGACGCTATTTTGAAAAGTTATAATAAAACTAATAACTTGCTAGAATGCTTAGTTTTTGATTTTCTAAGAACTTTTAGTTTGACCCTCGTATGTATTATATTTCTTTTAAACATTTTTGTCATATCTTTAAAAATATTATATTTCCATAGAATGAAATGAAAAAACGCGGTTCATTTTATTTCGGGACAAAGTTCAAGGAAATCCAAACTCAAAGTAAGGAAATTTAATTGACAACAAATAGGAGGTTGTCTATTCATCTGTAGTTTTTGTTATATGATATGTTTATTACCAATTAGGTACCAATAAGAAATGGAAAATGGTAGTTCATTTTTCAAAAAGTGGGCCTAAAATTTGAGCAAGATTTATTTTTGAAGTTCCTATACACCTACTATTTGAATTATCACCACATGGTATACATCAAAGTCGCTTTGCGTTATCTGTTCCTATGTATGCTTAGACCTGTAAGGTTACGCAACAGATTTTGATGCGGCTTTTTCAATGGAGTGATTCAAGAGTAATGTTTATATAATAATCTTTATATATATATATATATATAATTCTTCAGTGAGTGTGTATGTCACTGAACTCCTCCTAGACGGCTGGATCGATGTCGATGAAACTTTTTGTATGTGTTCTAGGGAATTCGAGAATGGTTTAGATTCACAATTTGGTCTACTGGAAAATGTTTTTTTAATTATTTTTTTAATAATAAGTCGTTGTTGATTTTGGAATGTTTCACATCGGATCCGACAGACTGCGCTACTGTCTAAGCATTAATGTCAAGCGATACGAAGTTTGCTGGGTCAGCTAGTATAATATAATAACATAAAAGTTTGTCTATCTCTGCCATAGAGGGATAGGTTTCTAGTATTAAACAATACCTACACATTTTGTTTGTACTTAGACGCCATGGTGATGACATTGAACTTGAAGTCGGAAATATTATTTATTTAAACAAATTAATGAATCCGCTAATAGTAAAAAACCACTAATTCCAAAGTTTCATTAAAATTTATATTTTTTTAAAGAGTCTACAAAAAAGTAAATATATTTTTTTCACACGATTACGATTTGTCAGTAGACGGCGTAGAGCTGGAAGTGCTGGAACAAGTTAATGAAACGTAGGTACATTGCGGACGTAAAGAAAAGAGTTTGCACATGGATTACCCCTTTTAGAAGGAATGGAAGGTACATTGCGGATGTAAAAAGGAGTTTGCGCAGGGAATAGTCTGGGTATGATAAGTGATTTTGAGACAGAGCATTAGACTCGCTTTGCATAATTCTGTGTTTATCTTAACATTACATAATGAAAGCGAGAGTTGGGTGTATCAGAAATAGCATGAAAGTGTGTTAAATGTGGTCGAAACGAAAGCACTACGGAAAATCTGTGGTGTTACGGTCGGTGACCAATATTTCTTGTGGATTCTTTTGTACTTTTCGATTAGTAATATTGAGATGGACGTATTTATATTTTTAAATGAAGAAAAACTTGTACTGTTTTACGTATCACTTAATTTTTTTTATTTTATTAATAGCTTACCGGTTTCGCTTATAACAGCATCATCAGGCTTAAACTCAAACTAAAACCATTAAGCTATATAATTTTGAACCATAAAAATGTATTTAGATGAGGGTATTCTATATTTATCAGCATCTTAAGCTGGGATATTGTATATTTATAAAGAAAACAAGATAAGCCTTACTCTATGGGTCCCTTGGAGCTTACAATAATGGCGATCGCCGGTCACATGGACCACGATTTATTTTTGTAATGATCGTTTCATCTTTCAACATCACACTTATCTGTTTGATTTTTTTTTTCATGATTTGGAAAGAAAACAATCAGACGGATGTCATGACGGTAAGAACAAGAGGGCAACTCTCCAAATGGTAGGGGATTTCCGTCACCTATCTACATGTTAGATATTGTAATGGTTTATGTTTGAACTATAAAACCACGTGAGTAATTGTATCGTCTACCCTACTATTCAGCACATAATACGTGAATGGCGATCACCGATGCTATGGTGGCAGGTTAAGGCTGTGATTTTTCAGGCAAGATGTAAAACAGCCCTTGACCAACTAAAAACTAAAACCTTGATTATGTTTTCCCCGTGTTGGCCCGGCTCCTTTGTAGAATAGACCATCTGCCTTCCTGCCTATTCTTAAAAGTCGAACATAGGCTGACCGTCACTAGCACCGTGACATCCTACTAGGTGGTAGAGTTTCGCAGCAACGCAGCAAAAGTCCGGATTGGTACCACCGCTTTACCTATTCCTGTCGCCATAGCGTCGGTTCCGGTTCGGAGGGTAAGGTAGCCGATACACTTACTTTTGCTCTAGGTCTAACATCTCGGTCTCAGGTTGGCAACCACCTTTGGTGTCTCTAAGCGGCGTGAATTTCTTACCATCAGGAAATCTGTCTGCGTGTTTGCCTTCCAATATCATAAAATAACAATAAAGTGTTAAATAACACTTTCAACTTTGGCCCGTGCCACAAACATGTTTAGTTTACTAATAAGGTGTTTGTCTAATAAATAACTATTGTTTATTCATACCTTTCTAAAACAATGCAAATATCCTCACCGGTAACTGATTAGTCAGTCTAAATAGTGTTTAACGCTTGCACATCATTTTCGTTTTTAATTCGCAATGTGTTACAAAATGTTCTAACAAATGTTGCAAACATATTTAAAGTCATATTTACCAATTTTACATACTTTTCTTTATTTGCATTAGCGTAAGCCAGGTTTTCTCAAACTTTTTTTAGTCAACATCATTCTACGTACGCTGAGTAGACTTTCAAGATTACAAAGACCTTTTTGAAAATACATACATAAACATGTATTATTTTAAAACTTGTATGAAAATCTATAAAAACACGTATTTAAAATTAAATATGATAAAAAAGTTATTTCATCTTCTTATAAATAAAATTCTCGTGTCACAATGTTCGTTCCCATACTCCTCTTAAACGGCTTGACTGATTTTTCATGAAATTTTGTGAGCATATTGAGTAGGTCTGAGAATTGGCTAACATCTATTTTTTATAACCCTAAGTGATGAGGATGAATCTTTTTCATACCCCTTAGTTATAAGGGTGACTCACCCCAGTTTTTTCATAGCAGAGCAACTGGACAACACAAATTGGATATAACCCAAAGTAAGCAAATTATATGCTTGTGTTATGAGTGTTAGTTAACGATACTCATACATAGAAACACTTAATATGTAGATACCAGAATAAATTTAACAAATACCCAGACCCGGAAACCGATCTAAATGTTCATCACACAAAATATGTCTGCCCCTGTCGGAAATCGAATCCGAGCCTCGCGGTAAGTCGATGTAGTTAAGCGTATACGCTAGCCACTCGACCAACGCAGATTTTTTTCAGATACCTATTAATCGTTTCACGGTGAAATATACTATTCACATAAAAATGTTACTTTTCACATTTTTAATTTTTAAATTGAGTTTTCATATGTTCATAGCTATGAAATTTAATTAAAAGTGTGTTATTTGTTAAAAACATAATAAGTAAACGTTATTAATAACATAACTTTGAAAAACGTGCTAAAAACACCAAAAAAGCGCTAAAATGGGAGCATGATGTAGCTTAGTTAAGTTAGAATTTAAAACGTCAGACAGTGCGATTTTTTTTGAAAATTATTCCAAAGTGTCTTCAATATATTTCAATAGTTTTTCACGTTTTTGTGACTACTAAAACACCAGAAACAAAATAATTTCATATTAAGAAAATACTGATTTCAACAACGTAGCAACGGTGTCAGCCGATTAGATAGCAGGATTTTTTTTTTCGAATTAATAAATTTTTTTTTCCTAAAATCACCGAACCATAAACCGTCAGTATAACCATTGGTAGTTTTACCTAAAAGTAACGAAGCGTTGCTCATATTTGTACAAAATGTTTTAGTTAAAAATCGAAAAACGAAAGAATATAGTTAGATTTTGTACTATTCGTATAAAACGACCATGCGTAAGCAAAACGACTCGTTTCTTGAATACCAGGCCTTTAATCGGTTAGAGTCGTTGTTAGATTAATGTAAGTATTTTTAACGCAAACAAACTATACTAGGTATTGATATAGTGTGTATATAGTACCTATAGTACCTAGTGAAATTGCATAACTGTCCGTCAATTATTAGTAAGAAAAATTAAAATTCAGCTTTCTATACGTGTATTCAGGTGTCAAGTAACATATAAAAACCTACCAATTTCGCTTCAACACAAAGACTTTTTTATATAACTGAAGACAATCATAGTCGAAGAGCTCAAAACGTATCTTCAACAGGCGTCTTATTCAATGTGCGGTTTTGCTTAATAAAGCATAAAATAATTAAAAGTATTATTTTCTTCTCACGTTAAAAATATAATACTGTCAAACATGTTACTCATAAGTCTAACTAAACTTCTCTAGACAACCATTTAGCCCAAAAAAGCTTCTCTGTTACTTTTTTGATTTATTACGTTGTACTTTATTGCTTTCTGAGTTTAAACGACCTCATTTTAATTTAATAAACACCAGAACCTAAGAATTTTCCTAAATACAAAAAATAAATATACATGTCTTCACGCCAAGTCCCTTGCACGGTAGGCAGAGAGTATCGAGTACCAGACTTCAAGATCCTGACAAACCTCTTTTTTCAAACAAAAAAGCTTTCAAAGAAGCCAGATGGCTTCTTTCATAAATAAATATACTTCGACAAAGTACATACTACCACCACCACTAAATATTTTTTCATTCACAGTCGGAAATTGAACTTGAGACCATTAAATTATCGGCGACAAGTTATACACAGTCGTCGCCAAGATTATAAAATTTAAAATTTTAATAGTTCGCTTCCAAACTAACTTATATCTTTATTTCATTTAAAAGGACTCGTTATTTTTTTTTTCTTTAAAGTGTAACAAAGTGATGTTAAATTTTTTGACTTGAATCAACCGAAAAATTAAAACTTTACTAAATTATTTATTAATCAATTTAATGGCTACAACAAAAATGTACAAAACCTAAAAGGAACTTAAATGTGATACAAGTTGAATCAGAATCAGAATAATCTTTATTCACATGAACCGTACAAGTGGTATTTGTGAGCGTCGACATTTTTATAAACTACCACCGGATCGGAATCGCGGCCTCACACTGAAAAGATCCGGCGAGAGAAACTCAGCGGGCTTGTCTTCTTTTCAATAATAATATTTACAATATAATCTAGATTAAAAATACAAATTACAATCTGATTGTATATGTACAGATACGATATCATACAACTATGATACGGTACCATATATACCTACTCGTATTTATATATGATTCAAATCAATTAATAATACTCAATCATAATTCTATCACTCAATAAAGTGATGCCAAAAGCTCGCTGGGTACAATGAAATGCAATATTGATAATCATGTGCCATTTAAAAAGTGAAAGGCTCCTCAAATCGTTTAAAACAAGTTCCGTTTTGGCACACAAAAGCTTCTAAAGCTTAAGTAACGCCACAAATTGCGGCGAGGTAATTGTTTACTTTATTTTGGAAGCTCTGATTTGGCACTTCCAAAATGTTCTTTGTACTTTGAAATTTTACTTAAAATTATGTTACACATTCCCTCTACATTGTAAGTCATATTTATATGTGAATAAACACATATTATGTCCATATAAATACAAATATTACGATACTAGCTGTCTCAGTCATTCTAAGTTTTGCAGTAATTTTATTGCTCGCCATTGTAGTGTTCCAGTCAAAAGAGTACCTACGGTAGCAAGTGGGATTAGTGCTTAGGCGGACATCTTATATACACACTTTTTAAGGTAAACGCTTGTACTTTTCCGGTATACAATAGTTATATAGTAATACAGCAAGGTAATAAAGTAGTATACTCGTAGTAGTAATATAGTGGAAAATTATAAGCGTTTAACTAAAAAAGTGTGTATATATTAGAATTCCACCTAGTGCCGACGATAACGATTATAGATTCTGGAAAGTTTATGTTATTACTTCGGCATAATTACTTCTTCTTTTTAACGTATATAAGCGAAGTGCGTTTCTCACCAGGAAATCCATATAAAATGCATCACTACATATTATAAAACAAAGTCGCTTCCTCTGTCCCTTTGTACCTATGCTTAAATCTTTAAAACTACGCGACGGATTTTGATGCGGTTTTTTTAAATAGACAAAGCTATTGAAGCTACCTTTTTTTTGTTTTGTTGGAAAATGTACTATGCACATTTGTAATAAGTTTAGTTAGTGCTAAGCAGAATTAACACCCTTGTAATAAAGTCACTAACATCAAAAGTAAACGTCGTTTTAAAGTTTGTATGTATAATTTGAAATACAAAACTTTAGGATTCGTAAATACTTTTGGTAAATAGTCCATTGTCGTAGCCATTAAAACTTCTACAACTAAATCAAACCTAATTTAAAACTTGCTTAGAATTTACAATAGAAATTAAATGTGTCATCAGCTCAGTGGTCCAGCGCTCTGGCGTCGAATTGACTTCTCGAGATCCTGAGTGTGATCCCTGCGAAGGACAACAAAAACATAGAAAATGTATATTTTCAATTTTCTGCGGTTGCCGATAGGCTTAGGCGACATTATTGTACTTAGTGTTTTCGACTAGTAGTGCTGGGGGCCTAATATCACGGCCTTAAGTTAGCAACGCACCATTACCACCTTTGGTGTTTCTAGGCGACATAAATTTCTCACCATCAGGAAATCCATCTGCTTGTTTGCCATTCAATGTAGTAAAAGAAAAACACATATAATAAGTACACTAATATTCTTCATGAATAGGTATTTCATTTATTTACGTTAACGCAAAAAATGCAATCAAATTTGCCTAATCTTAAGATTTTAATTAATTAGTCTTATTAATTAACATGGAGTAAGGTACTCTAAACTTCAAACTGGAATTATAGTCTTCACTACAATGTGATATATAGACTATAGTATCAACTTATTTTTACTCCTAGGTTAATCTGTGTTTATTAATAAGCAACTTTGACATTATTGGCTTTATTTTAATGAATTGCAATTGTATTTATATTGGCCATTTTATAGGAATTATTTGAAAATTGTATGTACAATTATTTGTTAAATGTTTACTGCATGACTCGACCAACTCCACTAACAAGGCGATCATAAGTATATTGTAATTGTTTTTCTATTTAAGTCTGTATAATGTGACGATAATAAGAGTACGATAATAATATAGTACCTACGTCAAATAAAACATTTGATTGGATTTGATTTGAATTCAATAACTATGGAAAAACTTCGTATATGTTTTCTCTCGATCGCGCTAAAACTCCATGATGCATCTTACCTACTTGTCAAACAGATAAGCGTGATGTTGGATCGATCATCACGAGAGGTAATTTACGGGAAAAATAAATCGTGGTCATGGTACCGGCGAGCGCCATTATTGTAAGCTCCAAGGGCCCATAGATTAGGGCTTATCTTGTTTTCCCTATAAATTTACATTCTCGCAGATTAAGGTGCGGACAACCACAGAATACTCTCACCTAAAAACATTTTTATGGTGCAAAATTCTATTTCCCATAATGGCACAAACTTAAACGCATAAACGGAAAATCATTGCAACTATGTCGTTTAGATAAATAATAAGTAAATCTGAGTAAAACTGATTCTAATACTATTCAATTCCAATAATGATGTCATCCAAGTACACAAAAATTTAATATTTTGACCGTGACTGCATCTTCAGATCCAGACTTGGTGGCATTTAGATCACCTCGTAAGTTCGCTCTTTCAAATAAATTAAGAATTCTACTCGTAACATACCGTCCAGTCAAATTTGGGACCGTTTTCTTGGACATTGATGAAAAGGTAAACATGGGAGGCTTAAAACAAATGCTCCTAATAATTTAAACACTAACTAAATAATATTGTCGTTTTGACGTACTTCTGTATTGTAAAGGATAGTGCTAATTTGGACGGGACGAAGCGTGCCGGATCGGTGGATTTTTGTTAGGCACCAAGGAGTAGAAGAAAAGAAAAGACGATTGGCATCTCTATATTATAATCAACATGCAAAGTGACACTTTTTTGTACAAAAGTTTAGAGTTAAAATGTCATGAATCTTTTGTTTGTATTATTGATCTCGATTTTACTCTTCTCTTTGGTGCTGCGCAAAATCCACCGTGATACGGCCCGGCATAGTGTGTGCTGCCCCGTACATAGTGTATGAAAGCGATCTAGACGGACTATTGTGCTGCGATACGTCCCGTCTTGGCCAGTCCAAATGTGCGCTATCCTTAAGTATGAAATATTAATTCTCATTCGTCTAAACATTCACAAAAATTAAAATCAATAGCAAAATCATTTTCCTAACAAAGACAATTCCATGATTTCGTCCAAATCGATGTTTTTTGTATTCTACGTATTTATGTACGTAATTCTACGTAAACTTTCTATGTTTCAGATTTATATTGCTGTTAACGGCTTCTATGGAAATGCTTTCATTTTGCTATTAATCGTTTCCGTATTGAGCTAATTATGAAATGTCCATAGGTAATTTAAGTCATTTCAGGGTAATCAAATAAATGAAAACCAATTTGTAAGGTAAGCGATAGCTCTCTAGATTTATCTCTTTGACTAAACGACATTGTCTATAAGCTTCCATGATATGGGATTCATCCCGCTTTGTTTAAATTCCATACAACACTAATAAGTACAAAAACTAAACTTGACTCGAAAGACCATACCATTTTGTGATGTAGGTTTGTTTATGGATAATTTTATTTAGGTAAGTAACATTGACGTGTTTTAAGAGTAAGATGCCTTACCTACAAAATAAAAATATTTTGAATTTGAATTTGAATTTACCATACCAGAAATACAGGAAAAAAATATAACGGGAGTGGACAAACAACGTTTAACAATGACAAAACCGGTAACGTAAAAATACACAAAAAATAAGAACAATAAAATTAATGCTGACAAATGCAATGAATAATAATGTATCAAGTGAAAAATACAAATAACATTAATAATTAAACGTACTTGTATATAGATTCGTATATACTTATACATACTCAGAAAAAGTATAAAGCCCCCTAAACACCCCTAAATAAACAATTTAAGTGCTTGTGTCATGGGTGTTAGTTAACGAAACTTGTACAAAGAACTCGTATATAAAGCGGCGAAAAAATAAGATAATAAATGCTTGGCTTAAAAAAATCATTTAAAAGTGCAGAGTTTAGGCTAACAACAAAAAACTTAGAACGCAAAAAGACTTTTAGCTGATGTTTAAACAACAGCTTAGACAAATATGTCCCAATGTTAACAGGAGTGCAAGAGCCTTACAGCCTGTTGGGTAAAAAAATCCAAATAACGGATATGACAAAAGGGCACACGTAGAAAGAGAACACCATTTAAATATTACTCACGGCCTTGAGCAAAGCTCTTCCACTCAAATAAGATCTGTAGGTTAGTGGGAAGTTGGATCGTACAACACTGAAAAAAGTGTACATAAGATCTTTAATTCTCTACGCTCACGAATAGGAATGGGTTCCCCATTAAAGATTCGATCTAAAGTGAGAGACATGATCATGTCTGCACAGACCGAAAATGAATAAAATACAGTTGTTGGGAAGACGACCTAATTTGTCAAGAAAAACCTATTTAATATAAGAGCATCACGCAACAGTGAAATTTAATATTTGAATTACTAATAACTAGATTAAAAGCAACTTAGCACAAATGGTAAAATGTATTCTTGAAACTTGCTGCCCGGCGAACTTTGTTGACTTGGCACTCGATACTCAGTTAATCCTACCATTTCACAGCCAAATCGCTTTATTACAAATATTTAGAGAAACTTATGCAGGCCTGTGGTTATGGTACTTGATACTTGCTGACCCCGCCGTTACTTTGGAATAGACCATATAATACCTGAAGAAGATAGACCATATAATACCTGAAGAAGAATAGACGCCTCTGTGAACTAGCGGTTCAGTTGTTTGACTTGACTGCATGAGGTCCCGGGTTCGAATCTCAGATCGGATAACAAAAAGAAAATTGGGTTTTTCCAATTTTCTTATAAAAAAAATGTTGTTGGATTGGATATGTGCCCAGTTAGCTATCACATTGTGGCACTTAGTGTCTTCGGCTAGTCGTGGGTGCCCTGGTTGTACCTCTGCCTGCCACTAAGGGGATATGGGCGTGAAGATACTTACTTACTTAAGAGTAGACCATATTCCCCTCTGCCAGGCAGCTCGTAAGAGGCGAGCACTGGCTAAATATGTCATTATCAACTAGATCACAAGTGGTAGAGCGCTATGCAGCAGCTTGCCTGGGTGAGGATTTATCGCCTTACCTAATCCTGCTGCTGGACACTGTCATATTCCGGTCCTGATGGTAGGCAAGACGGTAGACTTGCAAAATAAACCTAACGTCCCAGCATTGCCTGGACAGCGACGCACCTATAACATCTGTGGTACAGACATCACGGTTATTTCTTCAAGATATTTGTGTGTCTGTTCGCTGAACTCTTACATAAATATAAATAAATGTTAATTAACCCAAAAGGAACTTGAGATGCAAATATGTACCTACTAGCTTTTAGCTGCGGCTTCGCCGCGTATTCACAGGAACCCGTTGGGCGATTGAGATAAAAAGTAGCCTATATGTTAATCCAGGTCACAACCTATCTGTGTTCCAAATGTTAGAAAAATCCGTTCAGCTATTCGAACGTGAAAGAATAACAAACATCCATACATACATACTTACAAACTTTCGTATTTATGTTGGATGTGCATGTATCTATTAGAAATTGTAAATCGACCAATCAATAAAGCTATTCTACTTTAATGGCCAATTATTATGATGGAATTATTATAATGATTCATCATTTTTAAAGTGTTATGTTCGTTTATTTGGACATTTACTTTTGGCAGTTATCTAATCATTTGCGTACACATTATGTAATGATGCCATGCTCATTAGCGTCTCTTTTTTTTACTGAAAAAATCTTGAACGATTTGGATTAAACATATAGTACTAGGTACTATTTAAATTATACGCTTCGGCTTTATACTTTTTTACTCTTTTAACAAATTAATACTTTTATTTTTAAACTGGCTGACGTAATCTAAATTTAAGCGAAATGATTAATTATGTAATAACAACTCTATATAGACATCTTTAAAATACATTCGGATTTCCGAAGCACATAACTGAAATAGTACTACTATACTTGGCGTATATTTTAAATTGACTTTGTATTTTTTAAACTGGTCCTTTTAGGGCAATCAAACTGCAAGTAACCGATTTCGATTTCAAATAAGTAAGTCATAGGTGATAATTTTGTTGTGCACTTACTAAACAAATTTTAAGTTATCGCTGTTTTCTTTCAACGAAAGTAACAGAAAGGGACAAAACACTTTTAGTGCTGTCAAATTAGACCATACACGTTACTTCTACAGACGTTTAATCTATCACTCGGAAAACGTTGATTAAAAACATTACAATTTAACATGTTCGGACTAATCTGACATGTCTAAAACGTTCCATCTCTTTTCTTTTTGTTTAATTTGAGAAAGATAGCATGCACCTAAAATAAATTTAGTATGTGAACAGCAGAATTACAACCATTGTATACACAAAACGAGTATTTTCCTCGATTTCCCCTGGAATTCCATTATCTGGTTCAGACTTGGTGGCAAAAGAACCATCTTGGAAGTACGATCTCTCCAAAACAAAAGATTTTTAAAGTCGGTTAAAAAATTATGGAAAAATTTAAGTAGGTATCATCACGCCCATATCCACAAGATATCACCCACGACTAGCAGACTACCTACCACCCACAGAGCGATAGGTAGCAAGCCTTTCGCAACCCGGGCACATATCCAATACCGAGCAACATTTTTTTTTAGAAAATTTGAAATACCTATTCATTTTTCTATTTCTTTTTTTTGTTGCTCGACCTGGGAATCGAACCAGGGACCTCAAGAAGTCAAGTGTGACGCCGGACCGCTAGACCACAGATGCGAAATTTAAGTTAGTTAAAACAATATTTTAATGGCTTATACATGATGTAGTAACAATACGCAACTAATCGATAAACCAATATTTAAAAATAATGATTTGCGTTAAGATGAACACCTATGAACTTATTTAAACAATTGTAAAAAAAAAGTATCTTCACGCCCATATCCCCGAAAAGGTAGGCAGAGGCACAACCAGGGCACCCACGACTAGCCGAAGATACTAAAAAAGCCAAAAGCCAATTTTCTTTTTGTTGGCCGACCCGGGATTCGAACCCGAGACCTCATGCAGTCAAGTCCAACACCTGGACCGCTCGACCACAGAGGCGATTAATTTTTTTTTTAAACAATTGTAGATTCAAGAATTATGAGAATAGTTTTAAATACAATGTGACATGGGTGTATCACATTATTCTGCGAATAATGAATGTTATTTTTTTTTAAACTTGACCGTGTTGTTGATTTAAAGCAGTGGTCGGGAACCCGTTTCCTCCCGACGCACGTTCTGTATTAAAAGAAAATTTGTGTCATACAGAGACTGTTTTCGTACTATTTTCATTCCTTGTCATATTCGTTTAAGAGTTGATTTTTAGAGAAAAGTAGTATATTTAAACTCGTATTTTAACTGTATACATTATTATTATTATTGTTTCATTAATGTTTCATCTGCCTCTTTACCAGGCAACTCATTAAAGGCAAGCATAAACTATATGGATCAGTACCAACAACCCACTGGTGATAAAATGATGTGCAGCAACTTGCCAGGGTAGGGATCCACTGCTATACCTAATTATAAAACACAAGCTGACCCGGCACACGTTGTTCTGCTATTTTTTAATGAGATATCAGTAAAAAAGAATTGAGGTGAGTCACCCTTGTCACTTTGGGGTATAAAAAAAAGATGTTAGCTGATTCTCAGACCTACTCCATATGCTCACAAAATTTCACGAAAATCGGTAGAGCCGTTTCGGAGGAGTTCAGTCACGCACACCTTGACACGAGAATTTTATATACTAGATAATAATAATGTAATGTTCCAGTTTCGACGGCAGACGGTGACCCGCACAATTATTCACACATTGGCCATAAGTCAGCACCTACAAAATCTGTAGAATCTACAGAACACGGCTGCCTTTTGCCATCAGGAGAGCTGTTACATTATTTTAGTAGCTAATTTTACTCTCTTCCCACCGCTTACCATCAAGTGGGGGACTTTTGGGGTCAATACACCAAGCGTAAAGTAAACAACGTCCGAAATTTTATCGACGGCTAAATGAAAAGTTCTCGGACGGGTAATTTGACCCGCCATTCACTGGGAAGACCCAAATTTCGGCCCTACCGATTTAATTTCGATTAAATTTCGGAACACTTTCACCTTTGAAATTGAATTCCGATTCTGATTTTATTTGGGTTTAAAAAACTAGCTTTCGCTCTTGACTTTGCTGGTATATGAATGTTATTTATATACACATACATAAATACATACTTTCACGCCAAGTTCCTCACGGGGTAGGCGGAGAGTATCGAATGAAAAGTCTCACAATCCTGGTAGACTTGTCTGACTTCCTCCACATTATAACGTACTAACCCTTTCATACAACCACGGTGGTTTCGGAGACTCTTGACACCACCTTTGGATAATATTTTTTGCTCTCCGGAGACATACGTCCATTTTTTTTAAGATGATGGAAGGCAAACAAGCAGATGGATTTCCTGATAGTAAGAAATTCACGTCCATACACATTCGCATTGCACATCTGCTTTGTCAATCTTTCTACATGACAGAATCAGTCCGCCAGTAAACAAGGGTTAAAGTTATATAGCTCTGCTAACCAGGTGTTATAAGTCATACGAGTATACTAATAATCCGAAAATGGATACTTATCCATCCAACGGCTCGTAACGGAACCAATATAAGCCTCGGCATTATATTTTTTGGCACGTTTTGAGTAAAAAGCTTCAACATAAAAATAAATTAAACATTGAAGAAGAAAATTAAAAGGAGAAAAATTTAACACCTTTAATAATATGCAGTTTGATGCATTAGCTAGTAGGAGCTGCATTATAGTACAGGAGCCTAAGAGAGGCATTTACGGGTACACATTGTTAAGGCATTTAACTTTGGTACAAGGTAAATTCCACACCATAATCTAACTAGCTCAACCAACTTCCAAATTCCCCTCTTGGACTCGCCTACTATAATATAAATCATTGATACTACTGATGCTTTTATTATATTGTTAGTTGTTCTATTATATTGTTTAGCAGCTTCTTTGGATTAGCACCATCGCTCTTACCTACCTAGCCACCTTATAGACAATGCTCTTTTTGTTCTCGATAGGTAACACATGATGCTAAAGAGCAAAGTCATATGATAGCGCCGCAGCAATAACATGTATATCTAAAACCCTCATAGTATCTTCGGCTAGACGTGGGTGCCCTGGTTGTGCCTCTACCTACTTCTTTGGGGATATGGGCGTGAAGATACTTTTTTTATCATGACCATCAGCTGGAGGACGTCCACTGCTGGACATAGGCATAGGCCTCCCCCAAAGAGCGCCGCAAGTCACGGTCACCAGCCGCTTGTAGCTAGCGACTCCTCGCGACATAGACCAGATCATCAGTCCACCGGGTGGGAGGTTTTTTTTTGTAATACCATCCTATTATCTCTTACCATAAAGAGAATCGCCTACTTGTTTGGTATTTGATTATATAAAAAACAATATAACATATATCACTTTATTATAAAATATCACATACAGATATATTGAGCAACTTTCTACATAAGCTATCAGTCTATATTAAAAAATAGTCAGGCCCAACATACGAACCACATTTCGGAAAATCAGTGGGAGCTTGAACAAAATCTTTTGTATCTCCAACTTTGAACACAAAGTCGAGTCCACGAGTCCAATGCGCCGACTTCTCATCCCTCATCAGCCAGTACCCAGGATTATCAGCCTTAAACCTAAGAGCTACTACGCTAAATGGGGGTATAACTATGGTATCTTTGATCACTGGATCGTGGAGGTTTATTCTTGGAAAAAGCACTCCCCCTCTGTGCATATCTATTATTTTCTCTTTCTCATAACTACTATTTAATAGCCTGATTCCCACCACGTAGAAACTGTATCCATGAAGATGGAAAATGTGGTCTGATTCTCCACCTGGAACAAAGAAAAATATTTTATTCTATTAGCTGTTGCCCGCCACAGTTGTGGTGACTTTTCGTGGGTGGTGATGAAGACGAAAGATTTACTCGCAGCAAAAGGTATCTTAACGTAGTCCCGGACTATAAGCTACTACTGCATGAAATGGGGTAAAAATCCGTTTAGTATTTTCTGCGTGAAAACTGAACAGACAAACAAACATACCGACCTAATTACAGTATAGAGGATTAGAATTAATCTTCCGTTATTTTTTTTGTAATATATTATAAAGCTTGTACAAAATACAAACAAGCATTTTGTTTAAACATTAAAATGTTATGTAATTTATAAGTAATTAATTTGTAGGCAGTGAGTATCGAGTAGCAGTTAAGTTCGCCGGGTCGGTTAGTGTTTAAATCATGACGTCGTTTATTACATCAGTTAATTCACATTTCTCCTGTTAAAAAAACCCATGATTTCCTGCAAAGCAGCTTGTAACAGACAAGAGACCGTGAGATTCGTAATTATATCAAAACTGACATTAACGTGACGTTTCGTTGGTAACATAGTGCCTTGTAAACTGATGGTTTTTTTTAAAGTACTAATGCCCGATTTCACCAAGAGCCCCTATATTTAGGGGACCTTTTAACGTGTTTTAGGGGACTGTTTTATATGGAAACAGTCCCATAAGTAACGTTAAAAGGTCCCCTAAATTATAGGGGCTCTTGGTGAAATCGGGCATTAGTCCCGTCTCTTAAAACGTATGGATTATATTCTCTTTGCTTGGGAGTTTTGGCAGGATCGAGAGAAAAGATAGACGCATTTTTTTTGACAGTCATGTACTTTTATACTACTCTGTCATGAAAATATTTTTTTATAATATTGGAAGGCAAACAAGCAGACGGATTTGTAAGAGACAAGTGTCGTTTCTTACGTCACTAATACCGTGACTACGATTCGTAGTAGATTTATGCTCGGATTCGCCTGGTTTGGTAGGCCCACCGCCTTATCTATTTCTACTGCTATAAATGAGTATAATTCGCAGACAGAGTCGCGAGCTACATGTAATATTTTTTTATGAAAAGCCCAAATAACCGTCTCAACAAGCATTTAGCAGTTCCAATGGTGATGTGAAATAGTTAACCTTCTTCTCGAAGTCGCTCGGTCAGTAAATCAGCTATTTATGATGGTAAGTAGATAATCTGCAATACAGTTAAAAGCTTTGTCTTCATGTGAAAGTATGTTCAAGTAATATAACTTGAAATAACATCCGATTTATCCGAATTCATTAATGTTCTTAAATGTCAGGTTACAACTTTTATCAATCATAACCTGAGAATGATGAAAATTATACAAAATCGGCTTCAATTTTCATACTATATCGTTCAAGTTAACAATTAAATAGGTACTATCTATATCTTATATTATTTACTAGCTGTTTCCCGCGGCTTCGCCCGCGTAGTCTACTAATTTGTTATTTAGCTCTCCAACACTGCTCGTTAAAATTTTAAGATAAAATGTAGCCTATATCGCTATCCAAAGTTTCATCTATTTTTTTGTAAATATTAAAATCTATTCAGCAATTTTGCCGTCAAAACTGAACATACACTTTCTCTTTTCTAATTTCACCTCAGATAAATAGTAGGAATACGTTATTGTGTATACAGTTTTATCTGCACTTCGGCAAATCCTGTGAAATTAAACTGTATAGCAAGTTATGGAAACCTCTAACAGTTTTTTTTTTGAAATTTTAGAAATATACGTATCGTCTCTGAGGTCTTACCGTCCGTCTTCGGAATTACTTCTTGAGATCTTGGGTTCTGTTTCCGGTCCGGGGAACAAAAAAAAAACAAATAAAAATTTACTATTTACTTTTAAAGGTTTTTTTTTACTTTACGCAAAGAGGTTTACTGGTTTAAGCGTGAAAGCGTAACAGACACTCACAATGCTATAGGCGAGAGCCTATAGCATTGTGAGACTTAGCGTCTTCAGCTAGTCGTTGGTGTGTTAGTTATACCTCTGCTTACCACTTCGGAATATGGGCGTGAAGATATAGTAAAAACAGAGTTTTAAACATAAAGTTAGTAGAAAAACATTCTTGGCATTTTAAATACGGGGGATATTAAAATATGGGATATGGGACAAAACCATCGGACAAAACCTTTCCGTCAATTGTAAAAAATATCTCAATCACATCAGCTTTCAAATAAACAAAAGCATTGAAATCAGTCTATTCATGTACTTCATTACATTCATTCATACATTCATTCTTACTATGCAACAGATAGACACACACTCAAACAAACAGACACGTTAAATTATTAGAATCTATACTTGCTATCGTCGGCACTTGGTGGAATTCCATTGCATACACACTTTTTTGGTGGATCCAACCAAATAAGTAGGTACTGAACTAAAACAGTCTTTATTTTTAGTTTCAAAGCCCTGATGATGCTATAAAAAGTAAAACCGGTTGGCTGAAGAGTAGCGTAAAGCGTTGAATAAAGTGTATTGTGGATGAGTACAAGTGTTTTAGTATGAAGAAGTGTATACGTTAAATTATTACTCTTCTTTTCTTCCAGGGGCTACTAAAAAACTGTATGGAACACTTCCATCTCTCACATTGATAGATGGTGATTGATTGATGGTATATTGCAGTTGGAATTTCGCCCTAAGGCAGAATATCAAAACCTCGTGTGCTAATTATTATGAATGCTTTCTTGTCGCATAACAAAACTGTCAATCATCCTAATTGCGCTTTGTAACAATGTACGCTGATGAATAATTAATAGTTGCTAAGTCGAAATCTTTTGTTATCCTAAATTAAGGGGCAATAGAAAGTTACTCGTAAAGTATGACAGGTTCTTTGATAAACCGCGAGGCTTGGGTTCGATTCCCAGAACGGGTAAGCCTTTATGTGACGAAAAATCAAAGCGGCTGTTTTACTAATTTTGGGTGCTTATTTTTATTTGGATACTAGCTGACTCGGCAGACGTTGTTCTGCTATATTTTTAATGTGATTTTAGTAAAAACAATTGGGATGAGTCGCCCTTATTACTTAGGGGTATGAGAAATAGATGTTCTTTTCTTGATGACCTACACTATATAGACCTACAATGATACATGTCGTAGCTACGAGTTACTAACCTTACAACAAAGGCGTCTGTTATTGGATATGGCGTTTCTATTTGACATAGTCAATGGAAGAATAGATAGTCCTGAGCTTTTGTCAAGTATTAGATTCAATACTCCCAAACATCGAACTAGGCATTCTCCATTATTCAGTGCACCGTTGCATTCAACACTGTATGGTAAAAATGCAGTTTTGACGCGCATCCTACGTACATATAATGATTGGTTTAAAGACGTTGACCTGTTTAATTTACAAAAGCCTACTTTAAGAATAATGTGAAAATGATTTTATCTAGTGTTATAGATTCACGTATCAATACCAAATAATTGTTTACATAATATTATAAACCGTATTTAACATTTAATGTCTACTTCTTTTATCTATTTTTAATTTATATATTAAATATTTTACAGAAACGTTGTTATCTTTCAGATATTTGTACATAAATTACAAATTTTTATTATAATTTTCGAATGTTATAAGTGTAAAATGTCCACTATATTAATATTAACGTAACTACCATAAGTTTACAAAATTAGTGTCAACTAGTAGTTGTTGTCACAGCTACATACCAACATGTAACCGGATTAACATTCCATCCGAGCGTTCGAATGTGAATGATAATTTATATTTTTGTTTGAGCACTTAGACGGATAACTGTAATTGGCTTTTTTTTATATATTAAAAACTTTTTTGTTATTTTAGTTATGTATTAAGCTGTTGTTATCCTGTAATAAATAAATAAATAAATAAATTGATTCTCAGACCTACTCAATATGCTCACAAAATTTCATAAGAATCAGTAAAGCCGTTTCGGGGAAGTTTAACCACGCACCCCGTGATACGAGAATTTTATATACTAGGTTTATTTAAGTATTTCTATGTCAGTATTGGTATCGTTTCGCAACACTCATAATTCAAGCATATAATCTGCTTAATTCGGGATTTAAAAGTCTATACCGATAGGTTTCACACCTTCGCAGCTTCGGTTCGGACTTCGGCTCCCAATCTTTTGAGTCGAGGTTTTAAGGGTAGCGCACACTTACGTTTTGGTCGCTTTGGTTTAGACTTAATTAACTTGACTACTTGACAAAATTCGTACATTCATAAACATATGTTGTTATTTGCCCTTAAATAAAACATATCTCTTTTGCCACTACTTCTGACACTGTTACACCCTTAGTGTATACGCTCTACACAGACGATATTATTATTATTGTCAATAACTGAGGAATAGTCCGAAGTAATTTATGGATCTGAGACAAGTAATATTATTCATATATCTGTATCCATATGGAGATAAGTAATTTCATTGTATAACACAGATCATAACCCAGTTTATTGGATAATTTATTCATACCTGGATTACTTATTCATATATACATATACGAGTATATTATATAGGATAACTTATTCATAGACACTACCAGTGTCTTGTGCTCATGATGTCAAGTCATTGGATTATGGGACCTGGACCGCTAGACCACAGAGGCGATTATTTTTGGGACTTTAAAAGGGACCTTAAAATACCTGGTTCAAAAAAATAACTCTAAAGTCGATCGTTATTGACTGAGTAATAGCGTAACAAGCGTACAAAAAATTACATTCAAATTTAGAACGACCTCCTGTATTGGAGCCGGATAAAATGATCACTAACTAAATTGAAAACTTTATTCAAAGAAAAGAAAAATAAATTTGCGAAATATATTAATTAACTAGCCGATCCGGCGAGCGAAGTTCGCTTGACATCAACATCGAGCCGTATGAAAAATGATGAAATTACTTAATTAGCTATTAAAAATAGGGGTTGGTGACAGAAGGTTAAAAATTTAGAATTACATGTATTTTTAAAGCCCTCATTATAGAAAAACAAGAAAAAAACAAAAATTTAAAAAATGTAAGGGTGAGTCACCGTTATCACTTAGGTGTATGAAAAATATATAGGATTCTCAGACCTACTGAATGTGTATATAAAATTTGATGAAAATCGGTAAAGCCGTTTCGGAGGAGTACAGTAACTAATATTGTGACACAAGAATTTTATAATTAAGATATAGACTAAAGTAATAGTAAAGTTAATATTATACTCTATATCATAATGAAATAAAGATTACAATACCAGGATAAACTTTGGAGTACTATATAATGCATGTTTATTAAAAAGGCGGAAAGTGATTATAAAACAGTATTCTTATCTATCAAGTGAAATCAGGATTATTACCTAAGTCTAACTACAAATGGGTAAATTACACTTGGCTTTAATATCCATATTACAGAATGTCTACATCGGTTGCGATATAATTCCGTTTCCTAATAAGCTGCTTGCTCAACTGCAATTGGTCAGTTATTGGATATAAGTATAATATAAGAACAAGTTTCACGTATTAGTAACTTACTACTTAATAATACTTACTGCCGCCATAATGATAGTGTCTGGCACTGTCGTATTCCGGTCTAAAGGTAAGGATAAAGGCGCATGCACTAAAACCCTGGCTGCAGCGAAGAGATACACTTAATCGTATAGAGGGTTACTGGTAATTACCGAATAACCTTTCTAGGGCGGCTTTCGTACATCAAAAGCAACAACTTCCCGGCCTCAGAACAACGACGTACATATAACACCTATGGTGTCTATAAGCATAAGTCTATCAGCTATCCTACCCGGACCAGGATATGGCACAAATATCATGATGGTAGGAATAGTAAGGCGGTGGATCCCTACCCAGGCAAGTTGTTGTACATCATCTTTTTAACCTATGATCGCTTCTCTCACATGTTCCAGAACAGCTTCTATACAGAAAACCCGAACGAGCACGGGGAAACTTGGATTATTGTAGCAGAAAAAGCCAAGACGGTGGTATCAACCGTATAATTGATTTAGTGTTAGTAACGATCACTGTGTTAGTGATAAATACATAACAGGCTAGTGGAAACATTGTTAGTTATACTTGAAATTAACTCGGGTTTAAAACTTAGGTCTTATTAATAAAAACGGATTAGCGTAGGAGTAAAATTAACTTAATATTATAGTCTGTATCACATCGTAATAAAGACTATAATACGAGGTTGAACCATGGCTTACTTTACTCCGGGTTTATTAATAAGACACATCAGGGTTTATAATGTTATTGTTAACCAATAACAAAGTAGTCAACATTATTTGCCTCGAGCTAGGCGATCAAGCTTCGCGCAGAGTGAAGAAAAACTATTTCAATACAAAAGTTCGCCAAAATCTTTAGAGCCATTACATAGAAATAATTATATTTATAATATAAAAGACTTGTTTGTTTAAAGTATTGAATTTGCTGGCAAATTTGTTTGCTTTTTCAGTCTTTGTGCTATCTCTAAGAAACGTCTTAGGCGATCGGAATAAAAAAATGTCTATTTATCTATAATTAAATTTATCTTAATGCTGAATTTTACTTAAACTTGTTTAGCACTAATATTGTTCCTATAGATTTTAATGGTGTAAACATTTTAATTAAAAAATCATTGAAGAATTTACATTGTTAGAAAGCTAAGAATGAAACCTAATAAATTGATATTAAATTACGTAGAAACCACTCGAATTTAACAAAATTATCCACCATGAAGACGGCAATACGACGATCGTATTACTAGAAATAATTAATATTGAGGAAGCTTGTACAAGCCAACACTGATATTAATAGAAAGAATCTTAGTTACTTGCCATTTTGCTGGATTTGCCGCTTTGATTATCACTAACCAATTGATCGAATTTGTCTTACTTATAATATTATAGAACCAAAAGTTTGTGAAAATGATTGTATATTTGTTATCCTTTCACGCAAAAATACTCAACGGATTTGGATTTACTGAAATATAATTCACGCAACAGAATAAAAATAGGATACAAACCAAACAAAGAAATTATTAAATAAAAACAAAGAAACAAAAAAAAAAGTAACATGATAAGTGGCCATTTCGTTACGCAGGCGAAGCCGCGCGTGTAAGCTAGTGTCTTATATTTTGAAGACTACCTTCAATCTCTCTATCGCGATATCGGTTATCTATGATTTAGTTTTTTATTTGGGACTAAATTACCCGGCGAACTTCGTGCATTTGGCATTCCGTCTTTTCCTATCCCGCAGGGAGACTTGGCTTGACTTAAAGACATGTTATATGTTTATGTCAACAAAGTTTTAAAAAGCCCCGACGATTGAAGATATCAAATACGAAAAAATGTTTCAATGTCTTTTAAAATATACATTTTCGACCTATCATTCTAGGAGACAACAAAAACCAATCGACGATTCGATCAAATTTTTTCGTAAAGCTGTTAACATTTGAAAGTCTGTGCATCAAGCATTACCTGACAAAAAAACAGTTTATTGTGTACCGAAAAGATTTCTCCGAAATAATAAGATCTAAACATTTGAAGAATCTTAACTCATAATATTTTACAAATACAAATACCAATCTATCGAATATGGTATCTCCATTCAATAGTGTAGTAGTATTTTCTTATAGTATGTGCATACAATGTGTGGCAGTCTGTATCAATATAAAGATTTGTTAGTATATAATATAACGAGCAGTCTTTCACCATTCGTTGTCTTATTCATATCCTCACACCCAACACCACATTCTATTATCCTGTATAATTACCTACACATTTGGTCATTCATGTGGCATATATCTATAGATAGATTATGATTAATATTTAAAAAAAAAGTATCTTCGCGCCCATATCCTCAAAGAGGTAGGCAGAGGTACAGCCAAGGCACACACGACAAGCCGAAGATACTAAGTCCCACATTGTGATAAGTGGCAAGCCTATCGCCCACCGGGCACATATCCAATTCCGAGCAACGTTTTTTTATTAGAAAACTGGAAAAACCCATTCTTTTTGTTGCCTGACCCAGAATTCGAACCTGGGACCTCATGCAGTCAAGTCCAACAACTGAACCGCTAGACCACAGAGGTTATCAATATTACATTCTACAAACATATGCTAGGTAGATGGATCATATTTTGATCATAAAATTGATTATATTAGTGTCATATCTATACTTAAAATATTTATTTAATTTAATATTGGGCTCGTTATTTTAAAATATGCGAAAAAGATTTTTTAGATAAAGACTAATTATTTTGATAATTAAAAATTTACTTAAGCCATTAATTCCTATCTGGTAAGAATTTATCCATCGTGTAATAGCTTATTGATATCTATTCTACGTTAATTTCATTCTTCCATTTATTTGGTAAAGCGTGAAAAATTTAATTGTTTAACATTTTTTGTTAAAAATGCCGTTTAAAGATTGTTGGCAAGTGTATTTAAGGGTGATAGTGTTCTATGTTGTAATTTCTGATGTGCAAAACAGTGCATTCATTTATTTAACTAAAAATAAATAAAAAAGTAGTAGTTTGGTTAGTTATTGCACAATATTGCTTTTGAAAAATATATGCTTCTTAGTAGTAGAAATGAAACAAAGGATATAATTATAGATTAAAGATAA
>NJDD01001168.1:51503-63247 GCA_002245505.1 Calephelis nemesis | reverse complement strand
TATCTGAATCTTCGATTTTCTTTTTAGCCCTTTTCTCTGTGTTTTTGGTCGTTACCTTTTTTGTTTTTGTCCTGATTTGTTTTATTTTTCTTTAGCTCAACTTGTATATTTTGCTCTTCTCTATTTCTTCTAACACTAATTTATACGAAGTCGCGGTAATTATGGCTGTCTTTCCGAAATTTACGAAAATTTCGGCTGTTATCCACTCCGAATCTGAGCATTCTGCCCAAGAACCTGGTAGAGTTCCATTAATCAGTTCACACTTCATACAATGATGAAAATTTCAATAGTTATTTATAGTCGTCCGTCTCTCAGCGGAGGTTAAGGCCTCTGTTGTTTTTTCCAGTCGCAGCAACCACCTTGGATCGTATTTTGGAAACATCTGATACACCGGTCTCATCACAGAAGGGATGCTCATCTAACGATTTTCCTAGCAGTTCAAAAAACTTGCTCCCTGCAACTTTATTAAAATCCACACAGCCTTCAATCCAATCCTTTCTAGCATGCCTCTGCTCTGTATTGTTATTTCGAACTATTTCGTATACAAATTTTAGAAGATCAGTAGTTGTTAATCTAAACAAACGCCCTTCCATTTCGTTTAACTAAATAACAAGTTCCTGTTTCTCATCTTTAGTAGAAACAGTTTCAATCAGGCCCAAACATACCTCGAGATCCTGTACACGATTGTCGTGTTTTCTGGCTTTATTAATTTTTCGTTCAAGAGTAGTTTGAGGGACACCGTAAGTTTCACTGGCTAATTTATAACCTTTTTTCCCATGTAACACATCTCTGATTGCCTGTCTCATAACTCTCTTTTTCTTTCTTTTATAGTCACTATCCATGATCTTGAACAAAATTATCAATAAAAAACTGAACAATGTAAAATACAACTAGCGGGCAAGATGGGGTACTGCTTCGTGCCTCATACCCTATCATGCCCCAATGGGACTTTTTCGAAAATAATAAAAATTTTAGGTTATAAAACGCGCTCAACGAAACCAAATTGTAGTGTATTTAATACTATAATAGACATGTATTAAGAAAAAAAATACGTGTATAACCTACATGTAGCACGTTCTGAATAGTCAGGGCTGTTGTGTGCCTCAAAAATTAAATACAACAAGTGAAAAAGTAAATAATTACTCACAAAAGTACAAAACGTCCTCCAAACGCTATAAATCTTTTGGGACTAAAAAGATACCCAACTAATATACTAGATGGTACTAGTAGCCGCACAGTAGCAAGTTTGAAACTTTGAAATCCATTGGGTCCCCGTCTTGCCTCACTACCCCGTCTTACCCCACCTTCCCCTATGTTGTAATTTCTGATGTGCAAAACAGTGCATTCATTTATTTAACTAAAAATAAATAAAAAAGTGGTAGTTTGGTTAGTTATTGCACAATATTGCTTTTTAAAAATATATGCTTCTTAGTAGTAGAAATGAAACACAGGATATAATTATAGATTAAAGATAATTAATGCTAACCAGTAACATGATAAGTGGCCATTACCGGAAACACAATGACTGACGAACTGCATAAACAATAACGAAAACATGATAATATACACAAATAGACGTTAGTTTCCTAAGCGTTTTAGACTATCAACGGAAATGCCAAGAGAAGTTATTTGGTTTAACTGCGCTTCGGCTATATTCGCCAAGCTTCGGATATCCTAATGTATTTCAAAGATATCTATATAGAGTTGCTATTACATAATTAACCATTTCGCTTAAATTTAGATTAGGTTAGCCAATTTAAAAATAAAAGTATAAAGTGTGAAAAAAGTAAAAAGTGTAAAACCGAAGGGCATAATTTAAATAGTAGTACTATAGATATTTTCTGCTTCGCACTTCGTTTTTGTATTGAATAGGTTCCAAAGCTACTGGACTGATTTGAAAAATTATTTCATAATTGGAAGCCGACATTATCCGCTAGGAATATAAGCTATGTTCACGCCTATATATCAGAATAGGAACGGAGAAGCAGAAACAGAGCACCAACAACCAGACGACTACACTAATTCAATGTGATAGGATGCAAGCCCATCGCCAACCGGCCTCATATCCAATTCCAGGCAAAGTTATTTTTATTTTAAAACTGAAAAAACACATTTTCTAGTTTTTTTTGCAAGAAGTCAAGTCAACGCCGAATCGCTAAACCACAGAGGCGTGTAGGCTATGTTATTTCTAAGGAAAAAAAATATTGTCCACCCGTGCGAAGCTGGGACAGGTTGCCAGTATATGATATAAAACAAAAGAAATTGTGATCCGTTTACACAGTGTATGATGTTTGTGAGATATGCTATTATTAAGTATGAGTTCAATACTAATTACACTCGAACAGTGACACGATATGTAATCATTACCGAAAAAATAATGATGGCCGAATAATGAACCTCTTGTGACAAATCAAACCTTAATGATAATGACAAGAACATACACTGTTTCAATTTTATACTAAAGCTAGCTATTAGAAACATTTGTCTTACTGTAATGATTCTTTTCGATTTTAGTAATGCTTTTAAGTCTGTTGACTTTGATGTCTTATTTAGTGTTTTTTTTAAATCGAACTCTTCAGTCCATTTCATGGTTTGATTATGACTTCCTGGAAATACTCAATGTGATTACTCTAAAGGTATCAGGTCTGATTAGCGAGAGCTAGTTGCAGGGGTTCCACAGGGTGGCGTTCTTTCTCTTTACTTATTTTCTGTATTTACCAATATGATTGCCAAAACTGTTTCGTCAAACTACCATTTGCAGATAACCTACAACTAGATCGTCATTTTCCCCACTGGAGATAATAGATACAGTCCATGTTATGGATTACTACTTTAAGCGTCTATTCACAGGGGCTACTTCATTTAGTATTGCCTTATTATCATTCTGCATCTGGCAGGACCTTATTATCAGGAATTGTTTTATCCAGTGCAGCTCCAGTAAGGATTAACATCCTTTTTATAACTACCTACAGAAAAAGACATGTGTTAGAAGTTTATTGTGTCTGTGTATGTGATTCAGTCCGTGGCATAATAGTTTTGGAACGGATGAACTGATTTCGTTGCGGATTTTTGTTTGAAAGCTGATGGGGTTGAAATTGTTTTAGCATCATTAATTAGAGGTTTAGACGATAGTTATTATTTTTAAATTTATAACTGTTAATAACGAGTTAGAATAAATTATGTTTATTCTTACTATTCAGAGACAATAGACACCAAAGATTGTAATAGTGGATTGCCAATTTGCTGTAATTTTAAAGTTGATGTGTATTTTAATGGCTACTCCACCCAATTACTATCAGGCAAAATAAAGCACCACCAGCATTAAACCAGCGTATAATTTCCAGAAAATAGCCAATAGTAATATTTCCAGTAAAGGTACATAAAGATTTTAGAAGGAAGATGGTTTCCTATCGTACACACTCATGTGAAGATTCGAAAATTGTTTTCTTGTCAATGACATTGCTTGAGTAACAGTATATATGTAAATAAATAAATGAATATCCCTCGACAAGTCCACACAAATTGAATCTAACCCCAAAGTAAGCGAATTATATGCTTGTGTTATTGGTGTTAGTCAACGATTCTAATACATAGAAATATATAGTTAGTAAAATTATTTTTGAAGTGAAACTTCTTTATCGGGGTTGGAAAGTTTTTTAGTGTAACATTTTTTCGTTACGCGTCACATTTTTCCGTTACGCGCCATCTTTGTTCTTATCCCTACCACGTGTGATTCGTAGTATACTTTCTCCAGCGGAGTAGGGATTGGCAATAAACTTTATTTAACCAATTTCTGTAAAGTTGCATATTATAGTAAATTATTTTTTGAAAAATAACGTCTTAAAGAAGTTTCACTTCTTCACTTCTTACGAGTGTACGCTAGTACACGCACACATTTTTTTTACCATCACACTGGTGTGACAGGGCAATGTGAATGTGAGTCAAAAAGATGAAACAAAACAATCACTAACAATGTGAAATACAAAATCTATTAATGGCAATAAGTTTCACAATAGTCCTCTAGCAATTTTCTTGAGAGAAACATATCGTAATCTTTGCAATTACAACTCACGACTTTCGACACCTTTGTTTCGTCGCAATTAATTTATTGCAAAACAATAAACAATTCTATTATAGTCTATGCACGTATATATAATTGACCGACTCGTTGGTTAGAGGTTAAATAAAGTACGTAACGCCACCGACCATTTACGAGACTTGGGTTTGATTCCTAACAGGGACAGGGACGTTTATGTGATGAATGTATTTCTATTTTTCTGGGTCTGGACACTTGTAACGTAGGAATAATAAGGTATATTTTTTAGGTGGTAGGTCAGTGAACTAGTACACGGGTCTCCTGATGGTAAGAGATAACCATGGCATATACACACCATCTGTCAAACACGGCGCAAATTACGCTAAGGTTTAGCCTGGTATTATAGTCTCTATTACACTGTGATACAGACTATAATATCAACTTAATGTTACACCTACGTTAGTCTACGTTACGACGGCATAGGTATATGTTTCAGGTGCTTCGCTGTCCGACGTTTTGCGGAATCTGTCTTATTATTCGTATAATTTAGTGTCATTGATTAATACCTATTGCACAAGCGTAATATAATTGCTTAAAGATTAGTTTATATATTTTTCAAGTTATTTAAAGATTTTTTTTTATCCGAAATGTTTGATTACTGCTCAACTAAAGAAAGAAAGCGATTAAAAGATGTTGGTGTGAAAATGAAAAAAGGCTCTGTTGGTGGTCATGGAGAAATAAAGACATATGTATGATTAACAATACAGATATACAAAACGAATGTGAATTTGCAGGTACCCGGGGAAACTTGGTTTACATTCTACAATCAAATCGCTAAGGTGTCATTGAGGGTGGTTTCAAAAGTCTCCGAAACCGCCGCCTTGTATAAAAATAGTTTTATAAGAGTGAGAGAAACTAAGTTAGACAGGCGTGTCGAAAGCGTGACAGTTAGCTTTCGATACTCCCTACCCTTGGGACTTGGTGTGAAGATGTATGTATAATTTAGAAATGGAAACAAATTTTATCAGTACATTCAAAAATAGAGAAGGTTTAGGAAAGGAAAATTCGTCGGCATTATTCTGTGCGTAGACGAAAAATGAAAAGGAAATTTGTATCCAACATTTTTCTTTAAAATGGCAACATTTTAAAGCTTCTTTTTAATGCAAACTAAATCAAATAATTCACTTACGAAAATCTTATGAGAATTCAACCAAACGTCAACAATGAAAATACATACAATACGACATAAAGATTTATCCTAACTCAAACCTTTCTGATTATATTAGATCCTAATACCATTACACGTCCCAAGTAAATGGTTTATTCAAACGTATTCGTTTACCAAAATGGTCTTAGAGCTAGAGATGAATAAAGAGATGGTAATATTATTTTTTGGCAAGAGAGACAGTTAGTGCATTTTCAGGAAAGACTGCTCGTGGACGCTTTGTTGAAGTGGTGAAAATGAAGGAAACGATTAAACTGGAAAACTCAACTCCGGTTTATTTGCCACGTCGCAATTTAATTTTTTTTTTAAAGTAGCTCATACTTTTGAGGTTATGCCACACAAACATCGACCACACATCCATACAAATGTTATCAAGTAAAATTATTTTATTATATTTATTTGCAAGTAAGGTGTCTTTATACACCTTATACGCGGTTTTACATGCAAATCTTGTTTAAAGTTCTAGCCTATTTCGTCATTTAAACGGCGTGCAAATTTACATTTTAAGATTATATTCAAAAAGATATAAAATAAACAAATGGTTGAAAATCAACTTCATAAATGTCCGCCATTTAGATATGCCAAGTCATACAACTTATACCAAGTCGTAACATTTACCTAACCAAATCGTTTTTGGGTTATACTTTAATGCAAATGTGAAACTTAGGCTGGATTTCACCGTTGAATTTAAACGCGATCAACCTAAAAATGCGTTTAGTCAATTGTTAAGAGCGTTCATCATCACAATTGTATTGTCTAAAACAAATTGAATAATATATTTATATGTTGTTATTAAACTGTTTTAGTAAGTAGATTCTTAGGAGTTGTCGATAAGAATATTGTAATTTTTAAAGGAGTAGGTATTTGCAAGAACTTATGCAAGGGATCACAACTGATAATTGAACTCGCTTACACGGAACTTAGTTTTACTAAACTCGGATTTACTAAACTTAGATGACGTTCTCCATGTTGGTCCGGGCTCCTTTGCAAAATAGACCATCTGCCTTCCTGTCAAGCATCTCGTAAAAGGCGAACATAGGCTTACTGTCACTAACACCGTGACAACTGACTAGGTGGTAGAATTTCGCAGCGACTCATCCTGATTGGTACCACCGTCTTACCTATTCCTGCCGCCATAACGTCATAACGAGTTCCGGTTTGGAGGGTAAGGTAGCCGGTAAACTTACGTTTGCTTGAGGTCTAACATCCTGGTCTAAGGTTGGCAGCGCACCATTACCACCTTTGGTGTCTCTAGGCGACGTGAATTTTTTACCATTAGGAAATCCGTCTGCTTGTTTGCCTTCCAATATCATAAAAAAACTTAGACTAGGTTTTTTGTAGTTTTAGGGTGCATTGTTCAAATAAAGTCAATTTGACGGAGAAAGAATGTCATGCAACGTTAAGTCTATTCTTTTACACTATTCTGTGCATAAATTTTAAAAACACGAAAAAGGTATGCACATTAATTGGAATAAATTATTCATAAACAGTAGCTTGTGTGCAGTGACTTGGTATCACAAAAGAAGTAAGAGGAAAGTAGGTATATGTAGGAAGTGACGTTTACCAATATTACACTGTTAAACATATAACCATGTTTGACAGTCGTAACATTGAAATATGTTAAATATTGTATTTGTTATATGATTTAAAATCATAATATGTTTTGCGTATCATGATAAATTCAAAAATATAAATGTCATATTTTTAAAATTATTTATATCATAAACATTTTGAAAAAGAACACAGGTCGTAGAAGGTGAGTACTAATAGAACAAAGTACCGTCGACAGAGTATGAAAATTATGTTACTGTTTAAAATTACTTATTTTTTTATCTAAATGTGTGAAAAACTGGAATGTGGACGACCACTTTTGAATTTTGATCGTTGTGTGACAGTCAAAAACAAACTACTTTAGTGTTAATTATCTTGTGATATCAAATACGAAATACAAAATGAAAGAGAGGTCGCTACGTTAGAGAAAGTCAGCAACATTTGGAAATATGACAGGGGGGTTAGAATGAACCACCGTCGTCTTGAAACGAACGTTCGTTTCGGGCCGCTTATAACTGTCAAACTCAAAAAGCGTAGAACGTTCGTGCCAAACAAATCGTGACGTCGGCGATAGACGTTAGACGTCTGACAATTGACAAATAACAAATTTGATATTGACGTGTTTTAAGTCGTCTCGTCATTGACAAAATTTTGTTTTTTTCATACAAATTCGGTCATTACCCTTCGTTTACACGATATCGCTTCAAGTTATGATTGTTCTAGCTTTATAAAAAACGATAACGTTTTGAAACGAAACGCATCGTCCAAGCGAAACGACGCGATCGCGCCGAGACGAAAGTGCAAATTCTAACCCCCCTGGTCTTTGTCAGGAGTATAACCTTTAGTAGTATTATAGCTTCATGGGTTAGACGATACAGTGCTAGCACCCAGACCGACTTTTGTATTATGACGTCACAGATAAGAATTGTCACGTAAGAAAAAGAAAACAAGAATAAGAATAAAGAACAAGAATATTAAAATATCAAATTAAATTTTAAAACAAATTACAAAAAATGATCGAACCACTAAGCCAATTATTGCTTGTGTTACGAATGTCAGTCAACGCTAATAATAAATGGAATATTATCATCACCAGCTCTCCAACTAGAAGCCTTTTATTACTTTTATTGCCAACCAAACAAGCATCAATCACATAAAGAGACGTTTTTATGTGGGCTGACATGCACTAACATTTCGCATTTCTGCCATTGCGTCAAAGTAAAATTTACTGTTTGCTTCAGCTTATTTAAACAAAACGTCTTCCGTTTTGAGTATTTGTTGAGTTTGACCCTTTTAACTCTTGACAATGGAAAGCATAACTTCATATTTACACAAAGGAATTGCTTAAGATATTATGAAGCGAAAGTTAAGCTCATTAAGATTTTCCCCGTGTTGGTCCGGGCTCCTTTGTAGAATAGACCATGTGCCTTCCTGTGCCTGGCAGCTCGTAAAAGGCGAGCATAGGCTTGCCGTCACTAATACCGTGACATCTTTCTAGGTGGTAGATTTTCGCAGCGTCTCACCCGGATTGGTACCACCGCCTTATCTATTCCTGCCGCCATAACTTCATGACGTGTTCCGGTTCAGAGGGTAATGTAGCCGATAAACTTACTTTGCTCGAGGCCTAACATCCCGGCCTCTGGTTGGCAACGCACCATTACCACCTTTGGTGTCTCTATGCGGCAGGAATTTCTTACCATCAGGAAATCCGTCTGCTTGTTTGCCTTCCAATGTCATAAAAAAAATTAAGAAGGGGTAATTTGGTTTTGTGATAATTTTTAGTTGTTACTGTATATTTTTTTTGTGTTAAGTGAAGTTGACCAATGGTTTAATATTAATGGCATATGGATTGACGATTTAAAGGCCCCAGTGCACACTGGTCGAAGGTGAACCAAACAAAAAGTCCTAGCTTGTGGTATAGTGCCACCAATTTAAATGATCAGTAGGAAATATTGTAACAATTGCTATTTCGTGAAACTTCATTCCGTTTTTAACTTCTGAAATATCTTATATATAAAAATCAAATGCTGTTCGTTAGACTCATTAAAACTCGAGTACAGCTGGACCGATTTGGTTATTTTGGCTTTGAATTATGTAGGGAAATACAGGGAATAAGGCTTCCCTGGATTTACCTGGATTATGAGAAGAAAAAAGAAAAAGCTCCTAGTTTTCCCATACCAACAGGGCGAGTGAAACGAAGTTCACCAAGACAGCTAGTAAGCACTAGAAATAAAATTCCCACAACTATTTTATTTTGTTATAATTATCTTTTACGAGCTCGCCTTTTACGAGCTGCCGGGCACAGGAAGGCAGATGGTCTACTCTGCAAAAGGAGCCCGGACCAACACGAATTTAAGAATAATGGTTTAAAACCTATATGACAACAGCTAATATTAATTAAAAGCCAGCAACAAACCATAATTAAATCCGTCTGCACTAATTTTAACTGTGGAATGGTATATACTTTTTGAAAATCCCTATGCCTTTGAAATTGATATTTGCATTATCAAAAACGAAATACCACCATGAAAAGGTATATCTTGGTTTTACTATTAATAGGGGTGGAAGGTAAACCTTGGTTGTGGAAAGGATAGTGTTTGCAGGGAATAGTGTGAACTGAGCCCTGGGTAAGCTATTTCAAAACAAGGTTTGAAGTCAAGGGGCTGGATTAGTTTTGAGTAATAATTCTGTGCTTATCCCAAACGTTGTTGTATGGAAGCGAGACTTAGCTATACCAGAAAAAGCATGAGAGTCAGATTAATGCTGTCGAAATGAGAGTGCTACGGAAAATCTGTGGTGTAACGATCGCTGACCGCATTCGTAACAGTGAGATCCGAGAACAAGTGGGATTGAAAGAAAATGTTGGTGTTAGAATGCGAAAAAGCATGATCCGTTGGTCATGTGGAAAAAATGACAGATGAAAGATTAACAAAGCAGATATATGCGGATGGATGTAAGGACCCGGGTTGACTGAGATTGACATTCCACAATCAAATCACTAGAATTTTGTCAGAGGGTGGTGTCAAGAGTTTCCGAAATACGTTGGTTTGTATGAAAAGTACAATGAATATGGAGAGTTTAGCAAGCAGGTCTGTCAGCATCATGAGATTTTGCACTCGATACTTTATGCCTATCCCGTAAGGTACTTGGCGTGAAGATATGTATGTATGTATGTATGAATGTAAATAACATCAAATAGGCACATCCCAGGCGATACATGTTTAGTTTTAATCCCCGACGGAAAAAGACGGGTTTTATAAGTTTGACGTGTCCGTGTGTCTGTCTGTCTGTCTCTCTGTCTGCCTGTGGCATCATAAACTTTGTACGAGTTGCCCGATTTCGATGCGGGTTTTTTGTTGAAAGCTGAAGTCATCGAGATTTTATTACCTAGATTACCTATAGGTTTTGTCGGCGCCTATTGATTTTTAAAAATATTTTAATGTTATTTAGTTATTAAATGCCCTTAAATTAAACATCGGTCAAACAAATTTAGAAAAATGAATTAATAATTAATTAAATAATATTGTTTTAAGATTAAACATTAGATGAATTATTATTTACACACAAAATACACATCCCTTGTTTGCAACTGGACAAAAAAAACTGTACCTTGATCAAACATGATGAGCTCCACTGAAGAACCCAAAGCAATTTCCTTGACGTTGACACATTCTTCCCCGGACCCTGTGTCTTCAGAACATAGGCTTCCAGGTGACACGTCAGCACTTTGGGTGAGAAGGGGTGAAGCTGGATATGTGAATTTGTGGCCATCAGTTTGACCCCAACTCTCTGTAACAAATGAATGTTTATAAATATTTGCAAAGCGATAGAATTGCGTTTGATTGCTAAATGTCATATAAAATCGAATCGTAATTTTATGTTTTTCCTTGTTGCGTAGCTATCGTATAATATTATATACATATTTTGCTTTTGCTAGACTATTACAAATTACACAGACGAAATATTTTATTGCCATGTTATTTCAGGCTGAATATCATAAATAAGTTCACATTATTATGTATCGTTTATCGTGAATACTGTAACAAAATATTTGAGCATCCAACATAATTTCTTGTAGGATTATTGGTTTATACAGATAATAGTACGGGAGCCCGCGATGCTAAATGTGTAGTAACTCGAGCGTCGTTGAGACCCATTGCATTTTGTCGATTAAATAGTGGAGAGTAAAAAGGGTCATGTGAGGTTTTTCTTTTCAGCGATTCGTAGAAGCAAAGTAGAAGGTAAAATAGCTGTTCCAGTCACTTTATCATAGCTGAATTCATCAGATATTAATAATATATACGCCTATTGTGTCTCCGAAGACAGACATATGTCAATCAGACAGATTGCTGTAATCGACAATTAACACATATGACTTGGTTTTTGAAAGTTTCTGAACCTCCTACTCCCGTACGTCTTGTTCAAATCATCAGAAAATTCAAACATAGATTTATTGACATACGATAAGCCCGCCGCACTTTAATCTGACACGCTCGATTATATTTTCAAGTTAAAAAAATTAGACAGACAACCCTACATGCGCGTCTCTATATAGAGATTTGATACATAATGGAAGTGTTTAACAATGGTACAGGGTATATCCCATATCTTAATCTGACGCGCCTGAGGTACTCCAAAAATCCTCTTTTGGGCTCCCCTACTATAAGAGAAAACGCCAGACGTTCGAGGTAGTAGGGTAATGTTTATACAATATAATTGTGTGTGTACAATACAAAATATTTATACGGACTCTACCTAAAGTATTTTGTTTATTTTGTTCATATATCCACAGTTTCAGAGGTATGTTCGTACCCACTGTTTACCGTGGAAACTCATAGAGAAGCAAAAGATCCTCGCTTTGTAAACTGAATAAAGTAACTAAATAAGATTTATTGTATAATTTAAATATTTGTCAATTGTGTTAATGATGGC
>NJDD01001168.1:21750-32258 GCA_002245505.1 Calephelis nemesis | reverse complement strand
CTGCTACCATAGATAGTGCCAAAGTCTGCCATACTTAATTTAAAAAATTCTACGCAACACTACCATACCACTCTACCATCTTAGTAGTGTAGAATTTTGCGCCAATTCGCCTGATTTAATTTCACAGCCGTACCTGTTCCTGCCATCATAATTTCGGTACTCGTCAATGTTGAGTTTTAATTTTGTGTATGTAGCTGGAAACCTAGACACTATAGCTCGATCAAGGCACCGTCACACACAGACACGTCAAACTTATGACACCCCTCTTTTTCCATCAGGGGTTAAAAACTGATGTATAAGTAACTTAAAGCGAGCTAAAAATGTTGTCTTAGTTTAGATTTGGCAAAGTTTTTAGAAAATAGCCCCTAGAGACTAGTGAAGAAAATTAATCTAAAAGTTTTGTGATTCGTTGTTAAAAAGCTCATCAAAGAGATGAAATCACCCTAAAATAAGGTGTTCTAGTGGTCAGATGTTGGTGTCGACTATACAAGGTTGGATATCTGTTACAAGCTAGTCAGGCTTCAGTTAGTACACCATACAGATTTTTTTAGAGCAGATCACTGTATTCTATTTTTTATTTTTTATGTGATAGATTAGTGAACAAGCAAACAAGCAGACGGTTCTTCTGATGGTAAGAGACAACCTTGATCATGGCTATAGACGTTAGAGGTTTACTTATTTACATAGGAGCTAGGTTACTAATTTATTAATATCATTTTTAGTTCTTTCTCTTTTATCCTTTAGATTTTGGCATTCGCGTTAACACTTTCCGTTAGTCAAGTAGAAATCTGTATCAAGTTAACCGATTTACCAAAATCGGATTTCAATTATTCAAAATTAGTCACAAGTCGTCAATAATAGTCATGTCGGGTCTTGAGTAAAGCGGTGGCCTCATTACTCAAGCTCACATAGTAAGATTTGGTGGCAACGGGATAAATCAAGATACGCTTATTTATTCATGATTATTTCATTTGTGCACTTTCATTGAACAAAATTGCACAAAATGCCACCAAAGTTGACTAATTGCACTTAATATAAACAAGAAATTCAATAATTATGAAAAAACTTCGACCGTCTTTTCTCCCGATGGCGCCAAAACCCATCATTTTTGTATATAGTACATATAAATAACAACGAGTGAGTTTATCATTTTCACTTCGTGAAAAACAATCCATAAAATTGTTTAACAATTTAACAATAATTCGTAACCTTTCGCTGAATAAGTCGTCTGAAAGGAACACCAATCAGCTTTGATCAATTTTTACGCTGATCCAGTTTTTACGAGATTTCTTAGATGTTTATTTATAAACGATCCATTTGAATGCTGTTATGCTCAATCTACGGTAACGATTACTTAACGAATTTAGCGCAACTTGGCATATTTTTCGTGTTACAAATGAAGAAATGGTGACTTCTGTTATTCATTGTATCGGTTTAGTTTTTTATAGCATTAGAAAAAAGTATCTTCACGTCCTTATCCCCAAAGAAGTAGGCAGAGGAACAACCAGGGCACCCACGACTAGCTGACGATACTAAGTCCCACAATGTAATAGGTGGCAAGCCTATCGCCAACAGGGCACATATCCTATCCTGAGCAACATTTTTATTAGAAAATTGAAAAATCCGAATTTTTTTGTTACCCGACCCGGAATTCGAAGCCGGGGCCTCATGCAGTCAAGTCCAACAACTGAACCGATAGACCACAGAGGCGATTATATAACATTAGAAGGCAAAAAAACTGCTGGATTTTTTAATGATAAGAAAAACACTGCGCTTATAATCCAAAGATGGAAATAGCACGTTGCCAAATTGAGTCTTTGGTGTCAAATGTCTCGCCTGAGTAATTTTACCAGTCACCCTACCCTCTAGTTTTGTATAATGGCAATCTCTACACAGCTCTCTACAAATAGGCAAGGTAGTGGTACTAACAGGGGTAAGTCGCTGCTAAACTCTCCTTTCTAGAAGATTAGAGAAGACATCATTTTCAAATAAGACTTGTACTCCTTTCTAGAAGATTAGAGAAGACATTATTTTCAAATAAGACTTGTACTTTATCACCCATATGCTTATGCTTTGGAATTTCACCAAGTACCGACGATGAAGAGTATGCATTCGAAAGTAAAGAAGCCATATTCAGGGTCAAGCTTTTGTGTTATTTTAAATCATGTACTTATCCCTGGACAAGTTACACAAATTGAATCTAATCCCAAAGTAAGCAATTTATGCACTTGTATTGTGGGTCTTAGTCAACAATTCCAATACATAGAAATACAATATACAGGAGAAGTTCATACCGAGAATTTCAGATCATGACCAAAATGCATGCTACTATAAGAATCACCACTATATTCTACTATAATTCTATAATTGCCTCTGTGGTCTAGCGGTATAGGTGTTGGACTTGACTGCATGCGGTCCCAGGTTCGAATCCCGGGTCGGGCAACAGTAAGAAAATATTGTTTTATAAATTTTCTAATGCAAAAAAATGGTACTCGGGATTGGATAACTATAAGAATCCAACCCAATCCTTTAGAATTGGAGTCTTTACATATCAGTGTGACCAACACCATAAAATCCAAAATCCTAGGCTAGTGTATTTCTGCATTATGTCACTCTGTATGACTGTAATGGATTATATTGAAAACACACTCTTGAATCTCGTGAGACAACTGTGCTCTTAGACACCATAGATGTTATATGTCTATCGCTATCCAGGGGGCGGAATGTTAGGCCCTAACGTGCAAGTCTACCAACTGCCCCACCCTCTGGACCGGAATATGAGACTGACATTACGGTGGTAGGAATAGGTAAGATGGTGGATTCCTTGAATTAAACCACCTTGTTATGCACCTTGTTGATGGAATGAGGAAATTGCTGCATAGCACTGCTTGAAGCAGTAGTATTATTGGTAATAATTTAACCATTGCTTGCCTCTTATGACCTACCAGGTAGATAGGTAGACGATCTATTCTAGACAAGGGACCAAGATTAACATAATACCGGCCGGCGAAATCAAATTAAGGAATTCGGCGATAACATACAGTAGTTTTACTTTCTCTCCGTCTTACCACAGATAAGAGTAACTACCCCTTGTCTGTGATCTTACGGATATTCAATCAGGGGCCCAAACATGGACGCTTATAGCAGTATTATCTCCATATTGCTAAATGTTCGCTTATACAAGCAACTTAATGGTATACGTCATAAGGTTGTGTTTCTCCAATAATGATTAGTAATACTGAAATAATACTGTTTTAAGAGCTTATGGTCTTCAGTCCTTACCAGACTCAGTTTTTACCTGTCATAATTACAGTGTACAACACCGCTAAAGAAGTTTTTATTTCGATAAGCTTAAGTTATGATGGGATTAGCATGTTCACAATTAAGGTCCCCAAATAAAAATTAATAAAAAAACCAAAGTCGTGTTCGCAGGAGTAACGCGTGTATTATATACTAATCCTCTACTGAAAGTACGCCCCTCATGTTATGTTTTAATATTATTTTAATTTTAAATTAATTAGTCAATTAAAAGATACCTACTTCAAGTCATTGTGATGCATGCCAACTAAAGTTAAATATGTATTTGATTCATAAAGTATAACACTTTGTAATATGTGGCTATAATAGCGTTATAATTATCCATTACCTGCGGGCTTAAAACTCGTAGAATTAACATATTTTGCCAGCCCATTATATGATTTCAGTTTCATGGAACTTCTGTTCGAATATCTTAGCCTGAACTGAACATAATAACATCTTTACTTTTTTATTTTTTTCTAGTTGACTATGTTAAAAATTTAACCAATAACCTTTTGTCTCTATAAATATGTATATATAAATTAATTGACGTTTGTTAGTCTCGCTAAAACTCGTCAACAGCTAAATTTGGTTAATTTTTATTTTGAATTATTTGTTCAAGTCCAGGGAAGGTTTAAAATATAAGAAAAGGGGAAAACTGCGAGGAAACTGGGAAAAACAACATTTTAATTATTCCCATGCAAACTGAACGGGTGGAACGAAGTTCGCCGGGACAGCTAGTTTATTATAAAAATGAAGTTAAGCAAATGAAAGACTAACGGTCTTTTATTACAAAAAAAAGAATGTTTTCCAATGTTGACACGGGTTTCTCATTACAGTATATAGGTAAGCCACTATTTTACTTTTATAATAAGAACATAGGTTAAAACCTAGACTAGATGGCAGAGTTTTGCGACAAATGGTCATGGTTAGCACATAGTGATTATATTCTCTTTGGTGGTTAGCACCATTGCTTTATTTTTTTGCGCCATAACGTCAGTGTTCATCAAGACCTTAAGCCAAGGAGTAAGATAGCCTATTATGTATTTCTTACCCCCAAAATTGTGTCAGCGTTTTTGCTTATATTAAGACTAATCTATATTTCTCTTATTATTACAATAAGTAAAAAAATTGTTGAACAAATTTGATCGAGGCATCAAACCAATAGCACTAGAAAAACAGCCTTAACAAGCAAATAGCTCAGGATAACGAAAAATTCGAACTACAATTTAACTCACCGACACGTTTCGTTGAAATTTGCCTCGTCGAATAGTTGAAAGGTACATAAATGATCTCGTTCGCCGTCGCTGCGAGCTCGGATGGGAGTTGTTCCGCTGAATGCACTTCGTCCAAACACACCACTTGCTCTAAATTACACTTGTCACTATTCACTGTCGAAAAGTCACGTTTCAATGGCTTTAATTCCTCGTGTTTACGTAATGCTTTACGTTCTTTATTTTCGTAGATTAACTCCGCAACACCTTCCAAATTTTCTTGACATAACTTATCTGCTACCACTTTAATTTTGTATACACCAACTGGATTATAGGCTTCTATTATAAAGTCCGCTCGTTCACCTCTTCCTACACTTATGGAATTGACACTTTCTTTCTGCACTAATTTTCCATCTAGAGCTACAAGATTAAGTATATGCTTATCAACTGACACTGTTATAGGGCAGCTTCTAAATCCTCCACCATATACAAGGCGAAATCTGTATCGCTTCCCAGATTCTACATAAAACTTTGCTATAGGAGCGTTTGGTGATTCAGTTGTATTTCCTTTGCCATTTATAAGCAATGATTCTGCTGTTGGTATTTCTGTTAAAATTCTTGTGAGTGGTCCCATTGAGAGACCCCATTCTGCAACGTACATTGTGTGATCAGTAGCGTCAATATCATAAGAGGCTCTTAGAGGATCACGTCTTGGAGACTGCCTGACTATAAATGCTCCAGCTAAACCATCTGTGGCATCTGTAGCAGAGTGCGCATGGTACATGTGGGTACCAGCTGCTGAAGCGCGAAATTTATATTGAAATGTGGTGTATGCTGATTGTGGACATTGTGTGAGCATTGGTGCTCCATCCATAAATGGAGTTTCTTTTTGTGGTTGTCCACGCCAGTGAATGGAGAGGGCATGGGGCGGTGCGCGATGAACTACATCAACAACTAGGATATCATTTTCGCAAACGTGGAATGCCGGTGCTGGAAGTTCTCTGTTTGCCGAAAGAACACCACGTTCTCGACCATCCGCAGTTATACACATGGCAGGGCAGGGATTGCCATTTTCTATACAGTTGTTGCATGACCTAGAAAAAAAGTTGTGTGTGAAATTTAGCGTTCCTTGACACAGTTCTAACGTCTCCGTGGTTATGAGACAATATTGCGATGCATTTACGTAATAACTTATTTTGGCGTGCATTCAGAAACAGGTGATTGCATTTTTTACATATTAGAAAGCAAACATTGGAATTGATATCTTGTCATTGTGCTGCTATCTAATAGAGTTATGACATTCTACATCTTGTTTTTATTTTTTTATTTTTATGATATTCTAAGGCAAACAAGCAGATGGATTTCCTGATGGTAAGAAACACAAGCTGCCTAGGCCTCAAGCAAACATAAGCTTACTGACTACCTTTTCCTCCGAACCGGAACAAGTCCACGGCAAGCACTGATGTTATGGAAGCAGGAATAGGTAAGGCGACGGTAACAATCCGGACGATTCGCTGCGAAACTCTACCAACTAGTCAGATGTCACGGTGCTAGTGACGATAAGACTATAGTCGCATCGTAGGAAGGCAGATGGATCTGCAAGGAGCCCGGACCAACACGGGGGAAAATGACATGACTGAATACATACACATAGCCAATAATAACATGCAAATATTTTTTAGTATAGAAATAAAAACTTGTAAACAAATTATTATTATATAGACCCGTCACAAGTGCCCTTTGTAGGTTTGTGTGAAATAAAGGTGATATATTATTATTATTAATATAAAAATCTCAGTTAAACTGCAAAAACCGCCTCCAATTTCATTCAGTCATCGCGATTTGATCATTCTTTTTTCGAAAGGTAGCGTATAATGCCGAGATAGTCCAAATAGGATATTGTCAAAACGTGTCTAAGTATTTAAAATATATTAATTGTTAAGTATAATTTAAAAACCACTAATCGGATGATAATAAAATGATTATGGAACCCACATGAAATCACGACCTATCTTTCTAAACAAATTCATCAATATTTGTACGTTATTAGCCGAGATATCATGTAACAAACATTAAAAAAAAAACATTTACACGAATTGATAACCTTCTCCTCTTTGGGGATTGGCTAAAAACGTCATAATGTAATGAACAGTATAGGTATTACTTGAAACCAGTTTTTAATAAAACAAAAAAATGATGCCCAAAGGCACACAGAGGTACAACCAAGGCACCTATGACTATCCAAGGATAATAAAAACCGAAATATGCTCTAAAACTTACTTGCTGTATGTTTTGTAGACCTCGATGACCAGCTTTACCCTGCATATCATAGGCCAGTCAAGCTCGTGGCATTCTCGGTCACAGTTTTCAAAATATTCCTCTGCAACAAATGTCAGCAACTTAAATAATGTTTAATATTAATAAACACACGTTTGCAATTACTTATAATGTTGAAAGCCGTTTCATGTTTCTGGGTAAAATAAAATTACTAATAAAGGGTGGTTCAACCCAACTTACGGCCAATATTAATAATCAATCCTAATCCAAAACTCGCTGTCCAACATTAATATTTTGATCCACTTTTACGTTATCGCTTGCCAATAACATATCTGTGCACTGGATAAATATGGCAATTGGGTATGGGATAGACCGGCGGATACGCAGCTATCTAGATTGCTTGAAATCCATTAGATTGAGATACATTATTAACATTAGCCGTTAGTAGCTAACTCAGAGTTAATTATTTAACCCAGAGACGCGCTAACTGTGTACGATACTATAGTAGGGAAGTCAAGGGTGCTAAATGTGTAATAACTTAAGCGGCACGGGAACCTATCGGACTTGTCAATTATATGGTGGAGGTAAAAAAGGTCATGTAAAGTTTATATTTTTATTATGTGTCTTTAAATTCAAAGAACAATTACAGGCACTTGATCTTGATACTAACTTAACATGTCTCCTATGGCAAAAATAAATTAATAGACGTTATAAATAATGAACATAAAACACTCGATTTTTTAACGTTTTTGAAATTTCTACTCCTGTAAATAATGCTCAAATCATCAGAACTTTAAAATCATGCACTTATTTGCATGAAAAAACCCACTGAAATGTTCGAGTATATTTTTAAGTCCGAACCATTTAGAATATGTACATATATGACACATAGTGTCTGTGCTAATAAATTTTACACAAAATGGAGATTTTTAACCATAACAAAAGGTATCCCATATCATAATCTGACGCGCCCGAGTAACTACACAAATCCCCTCGGGCCCCCTTATCATAATACTTGGAGTGTATTTATCGTATTCTGGAAAACCTTACTTGTCCAATTTCCACAATGACCTAACTTCCTGATAAATAGATAACGATGTATCTGTAGTTTCTATAGACAGTTGTCTCTTACTACGGTATCTTCTTAGTTCGTTATCTTGAAAAAGTCAATATATGTATAAAGCAAAGAGCCAAACAGGAATTCGTTGTGCATGCCTAGTATGCACACATAAAGATCCTTTTCAATACGGCTTGCTATGTATCCATATGTCTGGGGAAGCTTCTTAAGATGTTTTGTAATAGTTACTTCGATAAAATATTCACAATGAATGACGTTTATTATCATTCCCGCGCGATTTTCCTAACCCCCTTAATGTTTTTTCCTAATCCCCTATTGTTTATTTCATCTAATATATTATTGTTTGATATACAAAAGCGTTTTTAAGATTTTGATTATATGTATATCTTTTATATTACAATATATGTACTTAATTAAATAATTTTTTTTTTCATTAATATTAACATATTTGCACTCCTCAACATTATACGATATGTTAGAATGCTTAAGTGATTTTGTGATTTCTTGGTAACATATTATATATAATTAAAATGAATACATGTAATCTAAGAGTAAATCAATAAAGAGTACAATAAAGATTTTTTCGAATAATTGAAGTGCAAAATTATAGAAAACCAAATAATATAAAGTATACAGAGAAATCGTTTAATACATATAAAATCTTCTTCTTCTAAAATCTCTTCATTTTATCAAACCCGAAAAAGGTCTAGGCAACAATACAAGGCGTAAAATAAATATTTGCAACTTTTGTAATTTATGTCAATCTATTTGTCTCCCAGCCATGTGTCATTCCCAATTTAGTAAACCGATCGTGACCTACATTTTACCAGTCGAATACCACATAAACCGTAGAAAGACATTGGATTCTTTAAATCGCTTTTGTCTTCTTTACGGATAGAAAAAGTGGAATATAAACTCCGTTATAATTTACTGACAGGTATTTTTAACATCGACTGAAAAAGAGAGGTAATATTGACGTGTTTGTGTATGTCTGTGTGTGGCTTCATAGCTTTTGAACGGATGGACCGATCTCAATGCGATTATTTTCCTTTTAAGGCTGAAATAATCAAAATAATTTTTAGTTACATTGCATATATAATTTGCCGGGGGTTATTGAATTAAGTTTTAGGAATATTTAAACCTGTTTTGTTAATATTTCAGGCTCGTCAGCTTATAATTCAGAATTTGTAGATGTCACTACTCTGTGGTCCTAAGGAATTAAAATCCGAAATGTATGGAAAACTAGGTGTTTCTAGTTAGGTAATAAAGAAATTACAAAAAACCTATTCTAAAGTATATTTTTTTACTTCTTAGGTGGTTAGGCTTTCTCTATGTATTTAATTTTAAATACAAAGAGTTGCGAAGTCTGTTTTTTGTAATTATATAAGTTGACACCTATTATAAAAAATATTTTTGTACATATCTAACAATCTTGGTTTATAAAACGCGGCTGGTGTTTTTTCGAAATGCAAGTAGTTAAAGACCCGAGTTTAAACATAGGCCATTCTTATTTAAAAAAAACAATCACCAAAGGACTGTAATAGGCGAAGAAAGTTCGTAAGAAACTCTTCTAAGCTGACAAAGTCGCGGGTCATCTACTAGTTACTTAAATAATAACATTAAATACAGCCATACATCAGGTAGGTACTACAACTTTTAGTAACACTAGCCGACATATTATGTTAATGTATTGTTTTTAACTAAAAAGTCAAGTAACTATTTAATATTTATCATAGAATCTTAGAATAATTTAATACATTTTACATTTTAAAACTGTGATTAACCAAATGGTAGGTAAACTTTAGCAGCTTGCCCGGATCGCTATCACCTGCATACCTATTCCTGATAACGTCAGTGAACACCATTTTCGTGTTCTGTGCTATCAAGTGGATACCTGACATAAAATAACAATCCGAGAACATCTATGGTGATGTATTAATCATATCGTCAACCTAGATGAAAACTTAAGAATTGTTAAGTATAACTCAAAACGACTATTGTGATGTTGATTAGTTAACAAATATTCTTGGACAATTTAATAAATGCCCGGATCCAGAAATACAGAATTCAAAATGTTCAACATACAAATGCGGGCCCCGTCGGGAATCGAACCCGAGCCTCACGGTTGGTCTGTGGAATTAGATGTGTACGCTAACCCCTCAACCAACGAGGCGGTCAAATTATTGAGGATAAAATTAATTTGGGACAATCTCGAAATCATTATCTATCTTTCGAAAAAAGATATATCAAATGGTATTAGAACAGGTAAATAGGGCCGGCTTTTTGCAGTTTTATTGCGCTTAAATTATCTAACATAAACAGTCATAGAAGCAAACAATCTTACTGCATGTTACTCATAAATTCGTTTCAGGTTTGAATAACAGAACGAGAGTTCCTATATTCCCACCTACTCAATAAGTATAAGTTTTAAAAGTGTCTAAATAAATAATTTGCTTTAAAACTGTACGTTTTGTTATATCTTGTGACTGGTACATGGTACAGTAGTACTATTTAAATTATGCGCTTCGGCTATATTCGTCAAGCTTCGGAAATCCGAATATATTTTAAAGATATCTATATAGAGTTGTTATTACACATAATTAATCATTTCGCTTAACTTTAGATTAGGTCAGCCAATTTAC
>NJDD01001168.1:0-20292 GCA_002245505.1 Calephelis nemesis | reverse complement strand
GTTGAAACGGTTGCTGAGATGTGACTATTTTAATTTTTCGAAAACTTTAAATGGCTCTCCTGTAAAATTTGCTTTTTGTAGATACATAGTTATGCGTAGGAGGTGTCGTTATAATATCTAGAGACTGTTACATGGTGCAGTAGTACTATTTAAACTATGCGCTTCTGCTATATTGGTCAAACTACGGAAATCTGAATGCATTTTAAAGATATCTATTTTTTTTGATATTGGAAGGCAAACAAGCAGACGGATTTCCCGATGGTAAGAAATTCCCGCCGCCTAGAGACACCAAAGGTGGTAATGGTACGTTGCCAACCTGAGGCCGGGATCTTTAGGCCTAACGCCTCGAGCAAAAGTAAGTATACCGGCTACCTAACCCTCTGAACCGGAACATTTCATGACGTTATGGCGGCAGGAATAGGTAAGGCGGTGGTACCAATCCGGGTGAGTCGCTGCGAAACTCTACTACCTAGTCATATGTCACGGTGTTAGTGACGGTAAGACTATGCTCGCTTTTTACGAGCTGCCTGGCAGGAAAGCAGATGGTCTATTCTGCATAGGAGCCCGGCCCAAAACTCTATATCTATATAAACAACTAGCTGTCCCGGCGAACTTTGTTTCACCCGTTCTGTTTGTATGGAAACACAAAATGTTTTACTTTGTTTTCCTTTTTTCGTACCTTTTAAACCTTCCCTGACCTTATACAAATAATTCAAAACCAAAATTAGCCAAATCGATCCAGCTGTTCTCGAGTTTTGGTGAGACTAACGAAGAGTAATTGATTTTTATATAAAAGATATATATATATATATAGAGTTGTTATTATACATAATTAATCATTTCACTTAAATTTAGATTAAATCAGCCAATTTAAAAATAAAAGTATAAATTGTGAAAAGGCCGAAGCGCATAATTTAAATAATAAGTAGTAGGTACTATACATCCCATTCTTTGATGTCTATAGACGGCTTATAGGTAGTGTCTGCTTGTTTACGTTCCAGTAACGTTAAAGAATTATTTAACCCAATGTGCAATTTCTTAAAGTAGGCAAACAACTACTTTACCAAAGATAGTAATGATGTATTGCCACATTAAAATTGTGGTAATGACAGGCCAATTTCAATGCTCTTGTGCAAAATTTACCGTCTACCGTAACTTTCAAACAAGATTCTATTATTTAATCACGCTGTTAGTGGTAATCAAGATTTAAGATTATTAAACGCTTCATTTATTTGAGTTTAATTTTTAAAAGTGCCATCCAGTAATTAAAAAATATTACTAATGTAAAAAACTTTATCCGCATTGAGTTTTAAAAAAATAGCTACTTACTCATTATTTATTAGTTTAATTTAACATTAAAATTTTTAAATTTAAATGTCAAAATTTCTGTTCATGCTTAAAAATTAAGAATTACCTAACTGGTATAGTTACGGCCTATTTTCAGCAAAAATCTATCATAGTCGATATCGACATCAGTTAATACGAAATATATCGATTGGAAGTCCAACATAAGGATTAATGACATTTTAATGATACCTGGCATCGGTGTAAAGTATACAACGACGACAACACCAGCTAATATAACTCCCACCACAATTATCCTTTGCAAGGACATCAGCATATAATTAGGTTTTTTTATCACATCACTATCCATTTCCTCAAGCTTCTTTTGTAACTCCATGGTAAGGGCAATTTAATCTGTGGCACGAGTAACTGTCACTTACGACATTTTTATTTTTTTAAAAACATCGATGTTTACGGTTTCGTTCGCATTATGCCCAGCGCGACCACGCGAGTCTACCATCAAGTGGCAACTGGTTACAGTCATTACAATCAGTCGCGCATTGCAACGTACAGCCTCGAGCTACGAAGGTAACAGAGTTCCAATTCGGAAGTGAATTATAGAGCCTGCACTCTCACTCTTTTGCCGCATTATGTAAGACTTATGCAACTGTTATTAATATTAACCTCGGGCTTTGGCTACGTCCAGCCTTTTGGGTCTTATTGTTCGATTTATTTCGTTGCACAACATTTGGAACAAATTATAGTGGGCGAATGTTACGTAACAAGTGACCAACGTTCGTATTTAATTTTTGTATAGTACAACTTATTGATTTTGCAGTCTTTTGCTCTTTAATTGGAAAAAAGTTTTCTTCAGTATCTTCACGCCCATATCCCCGAAGAAGTTGGCAGAGGTACAATGACTAGCCGAAGACCCTCAAGTTCCACAATGTGATAGGTGGCGAGCCTACCGTCAACCTGTCACATACGAGTATCCAATCCCGGGCAACGTCATTTTTATTACAAAATTCAAAATGCACAATTTCTATTTTTTCGCTGTCCGATGTGGTGATCGAACCCGGGATCTCAAGAAGTCAAGTCCGACGCCGGACCGCTAGACCACAGAGGCGAAATGTGCTCTTTAAATCATTGGAAGGCAAGCAGCTGTATATCCGGACATCTCTATTTATATCTTGTCAGAGATCATTAATAGACAGCCATAGTTTTTCAAACGAATTTTCCTAATCCTAATTATAATCTTTAATGAAATTATTGTGCAGTAACATATTCGAAAACAGTAGGTAATAAATCTCCACCGAACAATCCTTTCATCATAAAAAAACAGGAGAAACGGTATCATTACTAAAAGGTAGTACATTGTATTATGGGCGTTAAATAACAATACATAATAGTATGCGGGCATAATACGTTGAAACTGGAAATTTTTTTAGTAATAACCAGACCTAGCCCGCCGCTCTCAGCGACGTCCATTACCTTTTAATCTGTCATTAAGTCGACATTTAAATGGTAATTGATGCCTCTGAGTGCAGCCATTAGAAATGCAGGGTAATGCTTGACCTGTAGTTTGCTCTTGAACCTCGATTTCATGCAAATTGGACATCATTTAGGTACTCTTGAACACATTCACACTGTAGCGGATCATTAAAACTAAGTTACAAAAAAACAACCACGCGTCTGATAACATAATTTATCGTTTATTTTTAAATAAAAAAACACCTTCACGCCCATATCCCCGAAGGGGTAGGCAGAGGTACAACCAAGGCATCCATGACTAACCGAAGACACTAAGTCCCAAAATGTGATAGGTGGCAAGCCTATCGCCAACCGGGCACATTTCTAATCCCGAGCAACATTTTTTAATAGAAAATTGGAAAAACCCAATTTTCTTTTTGTTGCCCGACCCGGCATTCTAACCCGGAACTTACGCAGTTAAGTCCAACAACTGAACCAGTAGACCACAGAGGTTAATTAAATGTGAATAGTACTTCAATTTCAATAGTAATTACTTAAAATATATACATATCTGATTCCAATTTTAAATTTTCATGAAATAGAGTGAAGCTCTGTTTCATATACGTATTTTTTAACCCTACTGGTCGGGCCAAGAATAGAACCAGAGACTAGCGTAAGTTTGTTGATGTAAGGCAATATATGCTAAACCCTCGATCAATAAGGTTGCAATATTGTTAACATCTTATAAACATGGACTAAGGTCGGTGTAAAATTAAGTTTATATTACAGTCTGTATCACAATGTAATAGAAACTACAATAAGAGGTTGAATTTTGGAGTAATTTACGCTACGTTTATAAATAGGACGGTTAAAGTTTACACAAGGTAATTAAATTTAAAATAAAAAAAAACTGGTAATTTCGGTGTAAGCAAACAAATTAACTTAAATTTAGTATAGAAGAAGTGTTTAAAAACCATCGACCTCCTATTCCTCTATTTACAATACTATTTTCAATAACTCTAACTTTATTAAGCCTTATATTTAAACGAGCAAACCATTACGACTTTGCGAAGCCAAAATCTGTGTGATTTTTAAAATAATTTTATACATACACCTTTGCCCAGAAATATGCCAGTGAAAACCGCATTGAAATCCAGGTGGTCTAGAAGTAACAATCGCCATAGCCAGGTGGTAGAGTGCCATGAAGCAGCATACCTAGAATAAGTAAGAAATTCACGCCGCCAAGAGACACCAAAGGTATTAATAGTGCGTTGCCAACCTTAGGCCGGGATATAAGGCCTCGAGCAAAACCAAGGTTACTGGCTACCTTATCGTCCGGACCGAAACAGTCAACGGCAAGCGCTGATGTTATGACGACAGGAATAGGCAAGGTGGTGATACCAATCCGGGCGAACCGCTGCGAAACTCTACCACCTAGTCAGATGTCACGGTGTTAGTAACATTAAGCCTATGCTCGCCTTTTACGAACTGCCTGGTAGAAAGATGGTCTATTCTACAAAGGAGCCCGGGCCAACATGGGTTAAGAATGTGGAGGAAGTTAGCCAGGTATGCAAAGGTCATGACGTTTGGCACTCAATACTCTGTACCTAACCCACACAAGGATTGACATGAATTTATGTATGTACTTTTGTATGTTGTAATAAAAACAAGCATGATATACACAATAATATACAGTGACGACGGATGCGGAGAACGATTTGAATGATTAATAAGTAGATGCGGTGATTGTGACAGAGTGCAGGTTGGCAATTTTGTATGACGAAAGTAAGTAAGCACTGACGACATCCTAATCATCTGTCTGCATGAATCCATACTGACATAAATGCGACAGTATGCTTGTTTGTCCTTTCACATTGCAACCGACATTATGGTGTATCTTTGAGTGTGGAGATTGAAGGCTGAAACCATAGAGAGATAAAGATAAAATATAAAGATAAGATAATAAAGATAAGATATAACGCGGAAGCTAAATTTAACAAATGATATAATAACAAGTGATTTTCCATGTGTTGCTCCGGGTCCAACTTAGAATAGACCATCTCTCTCCGCTCGTAACTCGTAAGAGGCGAGTATAGGTTACCTCTAGCGGTGTAATGTATAGTAACTTACCCGGATAGGAATTCACCCGGATTCAATTTATGTACTTATTCCTGCCACCATAAAGACTTTGTCATGTTGCAGTCCGGAGATAGGGAATCCGGTAGACTTAGACCGGAAGCCCTCCTTTAATATTTATTTTGTTGTTATTGAATTATTTATTTTGAAAGTTAATATACATGTAAATATTTAACATTGAGCGTTTTCAATAATGAGCAAAAAATTACGAAAATTAACGTTTATTGTATGGGGTTAACTTTTTTTTTTAATTTTTAGTATTTTTTGTTATAGGAACGGAAATACATCATTTGTGAAAATTTCAGCTTTCGAGCTAACATGGTTTATGAGATACAGCCTGGAGACAGACAGCGGAGGCTTAGTTTTTACCCTTTAGGTACGGAACCCTAAAAATGGCAAAAACTAATTCTACCATAAATTCAAAACAAGCCCTGGCTTGCAAAGTTAGAGCGTACTGGGTTATAATCTCGGTTCTCCGTAAGATATGATTACATACAACCTCTAGTTTAGAACAGTAAAAGTTTGCTTGTAATATGATAGTTTGCAGCAGAAAACTAAGATGTATTTTAACGACTATAAGAAAAATAAAGAAGTTTGGTTAGATATTAGTTCACCTTTTTAGACTTTTTTATTTTTTGCGGTTTTAGCCTAATTTTGTAGAATGGCGGATTTAACAATACTTTTCTTTTTAAGATAAAACAGCGAACAAGCGGATGGTCCTCGTGATGGTAACAACGGACACCAGCTATGGTTTTGTAGACTATAGTTTCAGTGCCCTGGACGTTCGTCCTATTATGTAAATCTACGGGCTATTTATTCTACACTGTGACTGACACACAACAATGTCAAATACATAACAATATATAATACCTTAGTTCTACTCAAACTAGTTTCTTTACAGCACTACCCCGTGTTAGTCCGGGCTCCTTTGTAGAGTATACCATCTGGTTTTCTGCCAACCAACTCATAAAAGGCGAGCATTGACTTTTCGTCAATAGCACCGTGATATCGCCCGGATTGGTAACACCGCCTTTTTTATTCTTGTCGCCATAACGTCAGTGCTTGCCGTTGACATGTCACGGTTCGGAGGATAAGGTAGCCGACAAACTTCAGGTTAGCGCTGCACCATTTCCACCTTTGGTGTCTCTAGGCGACGTAAATTTCTTACCATAAGGAAATTAGTCTGCTTGTTTGCCTTCCAATATCATACAGAAAAAATACCAAAAGTGGTCACGTTGGTAGTGACCCATTTTACCAATGCACGCCTCCTATGATTTTGACAGACAGGTTGCAGAGCGGAAGATGATCTGTCCTACACATAGGAGCTGAACAATCACTGGGCGAAACTTATAGTCTTGCAAAGCGAAGTAGGACAGTCTTTGGTGAGTTAAGATGTTAAGTCAATGATAGAACAAATCACTTTTCATCATGACTTGTAAATTCTAAATTTTTTTGCAATGATAGAACAAATAAATTTTCATCGTGACTTGTAAATCCGAACAGTTTTTTTTTCGCTTTTGCTTTTACTAAACACCTAATAAATTTAAACAGAATGTAAAAAAATATCAAGACATGACGCTGTATGCCATTTTACTTTATATAGTGATTTTAGACTTTCCAAAGAGTACCAGAAAAAAATAGGTGCATAGAGATATTTTTGACAATTGTGATATACGTAAGATGTATCAATCAAAGAAAATAGACAACACCTAACTAATCCATAGTTACTTCCGTACTAGTCCATATGTCTGTATGTCCGTCTCTCCGTCTATTACCTTTTCCCGGGTAAACCGCTCAACCGATTTTGATAAAATTTTATAGGCATATCGCTACTAATCTGAGTTCAAACTTAAGTTTAATTTTTTCAAAAATGTACCCGTAAAGAAATAACAATAGGGGATGAAGTTTTATATGAAAACCGAAAAAATTCTACGCTGACGAATTCGCAGGCAAATAGATTAGTGAATATTGTAAATGCAAAAGTCATCCCTGTCCGTTTGTCTGTTGCTCTTTCATGGCCAAGCTGCTTAACCAATTTTGATAAAATTTTACGTGCTTACAGCTAAAGATCGGAGTTCAAACAGACTTTTTTCAAAAATCAACCCCTAAAAGACATCCTAAGCTGATAGTCTCCTAAGCCAGGACTTTGTGGAGGGGACAGTTAAAAAATCACATTGTTTAAATCATATTTTTATCGAGTATCTTACATAAAGCACTTAGTAGAGTTGAAGTAGTAATTCAAACCAAAATATAATAGCCAGAAAAAACTTTACTTGATAAATACTTTTCACTGTTCTTTACAATTTTTGAAACTTCTCTTTTAACTTAAGTAACACAACGAACAACCAAAAGATTTCTTGTAAAACCAGAATCATATTATATGGTTAATGTTAATACATTACAAATTCAAACCTCCCATAAGACAAATTTCTTGCATAATTTTTTGTGAATAATTTATTTACTCTAGTTGACTCTAAAGAAGCTGATATATTATGTACTTAAAAAATCCACCAATGAAATAGTGGAAATCGTTAATAAATTACTTTCTTAATAATTTGTTTACAATTTCAACTATATCTTTAGTGGATTTTTAAACTGTAGCAGCTCGTTTACAGTCATCAACACAAACAAATAAATTATTAGGCAAGTAACTTATTTTTAACCTTTTTCACTTTTTTTACTTTTGGATTCGCATTTTTAAAGTCGATTCAATTTAAAAAATGTAAGTATCTTAACTGACTTATCTTAACAATCTGACTGTCTTAGTAATCACTAAAGATGAGATTGGGAAGTTGCCAACCTAAAGCTATACTATAGGCTATACACTACAAAGATATTAAGCTGTACATGTACATGCATTAACCTCAATGGATATAATATGTAGTCATACTAGTTTTCTTGTGATAGACATGTCTTTTAGAATTACGACTCATGACTATGAAGACTTTTGTCTCGCCAACATAGGTTCATTGCTAAGCAATAAAGAACAATTATTAAACAATAGGTACTTTTCCCCGTGTCGGTCTGGGTCCGCTAAGTAGAATAGGTCGTCTGCCACTCTGCCAGTTAGCTCTTTAGAGGCGAGCATATGTAAAATATAGGCCATTGTCAATAAGACCACTGGTGGTAGAGTGCAGCAACTTGCCCAAATTGGAATCTACTGCCTTGACTGTTCCTACCATAACGACTATGTCATGTTCCGGTAGACTTGCACAATAGGCCTTCTATATCGGCCTCAGGACAGTGGTGCACCTGTAACATCTATGGCGTCTACAGGTTCTAACTTTCTCGTACAATCATGAGAGCCGTCTGCTTGTTCGCTGAGCTTTAACATAAAATACATAGTGTATACACTATATGTATGCAATGTATGTGTATGCAATCTATATATATAAAAATCAATTGCTGTTCGTTAGTCTCGCTAAAACTCGAGCACGGCTGAACCGATTTCGCTAATTTTGGTTTTGAATTATTTGTGGAAGTCTAGGGAAGGTTTAAAAGATAAGAAAAAGGAAAAAACTTGCGAGAAAACTAAGAAAAACAACATTTTACTTTTTCCCATACAAACTGAACGGGTGGAACGAAGTTCGCCGAGACAGCTAGTATACATATAATTGAACGCCTTGTTAGTAGACAGGCTAGCGTAAACGCAATCTAACACTCATGAGGCTCCGCTTGGTTTCAGCATAGTAGATATTGAACCTATTGCGTAAATGTTAATGTAAAAATAAGAAATGTCACTCCTTTGGTTCGGTCATAAAGAAAGAATGGCAGATAAAAAGTTGACTAAACAGATTGATGGTTATACATACTCCAGTAACCCAGTCCAGGTTTGCATTCCACGATTAAATCCTTTGGGTCACGATGGGACCACTGGCTATGCAACTAGACCGAAATATCGAGAAATAAAAATATATTTTGAGTATCCCGTATAAATAAATAAAAATGTCAGTAATACGCGACGATTTAAGTATAAATCATTAAAAGAATGTAGAAAAAAATATTACGTGGGACTAATTCGGAATCATTATAGCTATCTTTAAAAGTTATAAGTACATTATTTTAACAGTTTTGATCTATGCTTGTCATATTACAACAAATGCTTGTTCAAATTCCAATACCACACTTTGTTTGTAATTTAAGAATACATTATTGTAGTAAAAATGTAGTAAATTTACAAAAAAAAATAACAGTGTAGAAATCAAATCGCAATAATCACAAACATGAAATATCATCTTGATCATAAATGTTATCAATATTTGTTAGTGCATAAAAAGTATTCGTTCGTTCTTCAACCATTCATTAATTCATCAATCATTCATTCTTACATTAATTAAAATTACGTTGACAGGAATAGGTAAAGCGATAATACCAATCATGGTAATAATCCGGGTGAATCAATGCGGCACTCTACTAGTCACACATTAACAACACTCGTTTTTTTTTATTTTATCATCCAATCTGACTTCTAAAATATTTATTTTAAAATATTATTTGAATTTAGTCCTTTTTATACTAAAGACTAAAATTATTATTAACAAAAAAATCATATAAAATGGGCAATAACAAGAATTTCATAAACTAATTGCAGGTATGTAATTACTAATTACGCTATCAATCCTATTAAAGATGGTAGATGTACTACCGCCTAACTTAATCCTGTTATCATCACATCAATGCTCGCCGTTGTTGTATTCATACTCACTAGGGTGAGTAGCATCGCACCAGTAACATTTATGGTGTACATAGATGGTATATGGTGTCTATAGACAATGTCTATATATAAGCAGAGCTGCCGAGTTATTTGCTATCTTATAATATAAAAAATATGATAATCTTTCTACTTAGAACGAATTCTAAAATGTTTCCTTACCTACATTATTACGGAAGAAAATATAAACCAGGATATTTCGAGGTATTTTTCAATGTTATTTTTTATTTCTTCAAACGAGTTATTGTGACGTAGCTACAGAAACTAGTTTAGTAGTTGAATCCATGTGTGTTACCAAGTAAAAGCGTATGTGTGTATACTGTGCCAAGGACGGCAAGCAGTCACTCAATGATGAAATAACTAGAATTTATGTTTATTTTGCCGTGACGAAACGTCACTTCTTAGATTTTTTCATAATTTGGCAATGTTGAATTGTACGAACGATGACAGGTGAGATAGTAATGATGCTTGATAATCTTGGAGGTTTGGACAGAAAGTCCAATTACCTATTTTTTTTACATACAGTGAAAAAGCAGACGGTTCTGCTGATGGTAAGAGACAACCGTGGCGTTCACCATACATGTTTGACCGCTTCTTCGGTCAAGGGGTTAGCTTACTCGCCTAACGCCACCGACTCAGGTTCGATTTCCGACAGGGGCTGACGTTTGTGTAATGAACATTAAAATATCTGGGTCTGGGTGTTTATTAAATTTATTCCTCTGTATGTATTGTTGAATAACATAAGCATACAATTTACTTACTTTGGGATTAGATCAATTTGTGTAATCAGTCTAAGAATATGACAATTACGGCAGCAAAAATAGGTAAGGCGGTGGATATCTATCCATCACATAATTATAATGCACTAAATTTGTAGTACTTTACTGTCATTAAATAATTAAAATTTAAAATATTGTTTACATTTAATGTTTTTTGATAAAAAAAAATATTAGGTACCTAATAGTGCACGCCTAGTCTCTTGGTATTCAGTTAGCGCTTCACGGACAATATGTCAAAACCCATGTAGTCAAACAAATACTGTTAGTAATACTATTCGACTATTCGATTTTAAAGATTAATATCATGTCAGAAATTATCATTTCATCGTGATAATGTACCTAGGTAGACATAAATAAAGTAAACTTTGAACTATTAGAAGACAATCATGTAACTTAATTCATAAAAAACTTACTTTTTGAAACAACACTTGTACTTACTTTCACACAAAAATATACTGTGTATTAAGGAAATGTAGGTACAACTCCTATTTAAATTATCGAATACAGCCGACGTCGCCAACGACGATGAAAAGTATAAATTCTGAAAACAAACTTATTAAAACATAATTTCACAGCCTGTCTGAATTTACGACGTACCTAGGAATATAAAGTGTAAAATACCTCTCGAAAAAATTAACATATTAGAACCATATTTCTCACAACAACAAAATTGCTATTGCTGTAATAGTAGAAGTTCCGAACATAGGTCGACCTACACCACAGGTGATAATAGTATGAACCTCTCTGCCAGGCTTCTCCTAAATGGCGAGTACTGGTTAAAATATAGGTCAATACCAACAAGACCACTGGTGGTAGAGTGCTGTAGGTACAACTTGTCCGGGTAGGAATCCATCGCCATTTACAGTAATAATGACTTTATCATGTTCCGGTGCAGAGGCTAGAGCAGCCGGCAATTTTGCACAATTGGCCTAACAACCCCTCTACATGACAGTGACGTACCTATAACATCTATGGTATCTATAAACCACGGTTGATTCCTACCATCAGGAACCATCATTATACGCTGAGCTCTCATAAATAAAAAAGTGTGTCAAATGTCAATATTGACAGGACGACTCATTCTACTAATGTTACAAATGCGAAAATTTGTATGTTTGTTTGTTTGTTACTCCTTCACGCAAAAACTGCTAAAATCAGTTTCATAAAATTTTCACACACACAGAGGGTAACTTGGATTAACACATAGGATAGCTTTTATCCCGAAAAACTATTCTTGTGGGACCATTAACCACGCGAACAACGCCGCGGGCAACAGCTAGTAGGAAGTTATTTATGGGTCACTTGATAATAGACCACAGAACAACTATAGTACTATAGACACAGTCAACTTGACAGTGTGACACATGGCTGACATTTGACAGAAACATTGCCCGAATGTTAGGTTTTCAACATTTTACGTTACTTTTGACCCACCCATGTAAAACGACTCAAAATGCTACTTTTGCCTTACTTCTATACATAGTATAAAGCAAAGTCGCTTTCCGCGTCTGTCTGTATGTAGGTATGTATGCTTATATCTTTAAAACTACGCAACGGATTTTGATGCGGTTTTTTTAAATAGGTAGAGTGATTCAAGAGGAAGGTTTTTAAGTATAATAACATGCTTCATATATTAGAGAACCACTGATAAATTCAAGATATCTAATGCGAAGTCGTAAATAAACACATTTTTTTACACTTGCATTGCAAACGCTGGCTGACCTCTACGAGATAGATCAAAATAATGTGCTAAGTATTGTTTACCTTAAAAAGGTCTACAAAAAAGTTCGAGATGGTATATGTTTATCTCTTAGGGATAACCTGCAATAACCAATTTTTATCGTTTACTTTTTACGAAAAATAATGGCTCATTTACAAAGCGATTTAGAGCAATACAGCATTAATCCTTATCTAATTAAGTATCTTAAATAAATTTTACATTTATTAAAGAACAATATCGCCCTTTTCAGCATGTAAATTAAACGAATAGTTTCGGAGATATTACAGGTTTAAAATATAGGGACATCGTGGTTGCGGCGGTACCGGCTGGCCGCGGTGCGTGCCTATCCCTACTAATAATAAAAATGCGAAAGTAACTCTGTCTGTCTGTTACGCTTTCACGCCTAAACCAGAGAACCAATTTTGATGAAATTTGGTACAGAGATAGGATAGACTCTGAGGAACAACATAGGCTACTTTTCATTGCAAAAATAAGGGAAAATGGGTAAAAAGAGGGGATGAATGTTCATATGGAAATTCGTCATTTTTAAAGCTGTAACAGTAAAACTTTGTATTTAGACGCTTTATGATAAATGAAAGAAATTATGCTTCTTTTTATCACTAAAAAAAGGGGGAGAATGGGTAAAAAGAGGTAATGAATGTTCGTATGGAAAATCGACCAGATCAGAGGTGGTCCCATGGTCACCAGGTGAGGATCTGATGATGAAATCCTGGGGAAGTCGAGGGAAACTCTAAAAAATGTTGGCAAGAATAGTGTTTTTGTGGATTATGATCACTTGCTAGCATTCGACAATGGTCACTCCATATTCAGACTCAACAGACTTGCGGAACAGGCTAACCGTTAAGTGTCTTTGAGGGATTTGGAGATATTTTCAGAGACGCAAGGGAGAAGATCAGCTAGCGCTCAGCGTCAAGCTCAAAGTAGAATCATTTTCAGAAGGTTTAATAGGAATGTTTTTGTAAATGCAGAATTCATATATGACCACACGTTACAGTTTAAAAATACTCCTTTGACATTAATTAGAAAAATTATTAAAAAAATGTCAGCATTGTGATCCCTTAAAATTCAAAGATGAAACGCAGGGTTGTGTTAATGGTAAGATATTATTACTTTTGCATGGTGAACCAGCTGAGCCGCTAAAGTCTCTTTTATTGTGAATTTCTGATGAATCTCGAAAATTTTTAAGCAATATGCGCAAATGCAATAATTGTGTTCAAATGACGTCGTTTGGAGTAGGTAGACACATCATTATGCCAAGATGTTCTCCCACATTTTTCTGTGCAAGGTCAAATTTATCACAGAATCGGTTCATACTAATATTTAAAAGCTGAAAAGTTTAATATTATTGCTACAATTTCTAAATGTGAGTTTCTGAAGATATCCCCGAAGGGTTAGTTCTGCCTAATTGCACAACCAGAGCACTCACAACTAGCCGAAGACATTAAGTCCCACAATGTGGTAGATGACTATCCTGTAGCCGGGCACCCATCCAATCCCGGGCAAGTGGCAACGTTACTTTTAGTAGAAAATGTAAACTTCACATTTTTTGTTTTTTTTTTTGTTGCCCAGACCGGAAATAGATCTCAAGAAGTAATTCCGAAGACGGACGGTTAGACCTCAGAGACGATATTTATATTTCTAAAATTTCGAAAAAAAAACTGTTAGAGGTTTCCATAACTTGCTATACAGTTTAATTTGCTATACACAATAACGTATTCCTACTATTTATCTAAGGTGAAATTAGAAAAGAGAAAGTGTATGTTCAGTTTTGATTTCAAAATTGCTGAATTGATTTTAATATTTACAAAAAATAGATGAAACTTTGAATAGCGATATAGGCTACATTTTATCTTAAAATTTTAACGAGCAGTGTTGGAGAGCTAAATATCAAATTAGTAGACTACGCGGGCGAAGCCGCGGGTAACAGCTAGTTAATGATAAATTTAAATATTTTTCTAGAACAAAAAATAACTATCAAAGAAGCAACATGAACTTCACATTAAATTTCATTCGGCATATGGTAGGTACCCTTAATTTTGTGTGTATACACAAAGTAAGTATTGGAAGTATCTTACAAAGTTCAAGTATTGTTTTTATTATTAAATATATATAAATATAAAAACTCTACGGAGTTCTGTACATATAATGTTTTTTTCCCTTAGACATCTATAAATCGGAAATTTTTCTTGCTCTCCAAATATATGGATTGAATAATTGATTGTCTTCGCTCAGAGTACCTAGAGTAGCGCCTTTGATAAGTGGTCGACAATACGGTTTTCATCATTTTATTTACTTGGTGGTCATCGAGTATTCTTGTCGCACATTAAGCATAAGAAGTCAAGATCAAAGGGAGTGCGTAGACTGTTAGTTTGAACACAGCAAAAGTGTTTCGATCAAATATTCCATCTCTTTCCTATTTAAGCTTCCTGAAAAATGTTACAACTGGGCTATCGTTTTTACATAGCGCTCGACTAAGGTCGCTTTCAAGTGTAATTTTGTTTTGTGTTTCCCAAGGCTGTATACTTTCTCCCACAAAGTTTCTTTTGTATATCAATGACATGTTTCGAATTAGTAACGCTATACTTCTGGAGAAGGTTACTTCGGCTAGTCCAATACGTTTTGGTAAAACATCATTGTGATTGAAGTCTTTTGACTAAAATTTACATTCGGATCAACAAAGCCTAATAAAACTAAACCCAAGAATGTACAATTTATTTTCTAAAATATTCTTAATTTTGAATGAAACTTACTTACCAAGTTGATACTCACATATTGAGTTAAGTTCAATTTCCTTTTCATCTGGAAGGCATGACTAAAATAGCATTTACAAACGTAGTGTGCTCAGCAAGGTGAAAAAATGATTTAAACTGACCCATTGCTTGCAAACAAAGCGCACATTCTGCCACTTGCGGAATACTACATTCTTATCTCACTAGTTTTTGACCGCATCAAAACTGAGCATTACGAATCGTCAATGACAACGCGTATTGATCTGGTTAATTTATATCAATCGAACCTATCAATCGAAAGTGCTCGATCATGAAGTGATTGAATACTTCCAGAAACTTTTTGAGTTACTCCTCTTTACTGATTTTAATTTTCCAACATCTTGTCTACTCGTAAAACAAAATAACATGCCCACCACATTGGTGCACTGCGATCTTCTACCATGTAATTTTATTATCCCAGTTACTAGGTGTGGAATCTCAAAACTGATAGGACTTAGAAAGGTCAAAAAATATCACTATAATTTCTCAAAGTTTATTTGTTATACTCCTAACGTTGTGAACATCTGATTGTGACAGTGATAACTTGGAATCTGGTGATTAACTAGCTCGTTTCCCTTTTTTTCTATAATTGTAAAAAAACCTCACTAGTTCACTAGTTATCTTAACAAATAGAATAATTTTAAGTTTTTGTGTAACGCCGCATCATTTATATTCCTATTGGTATTTACGTATTATAAATGTGAGAAGCTATGTTACTTACGTTTTCGTTAAATATAGATGAAGCATTTTTTGTAAATTGGTGTGGAGTTGCGTATTGTTGTGTTGTACTAATTAATTGATTGATTGATCATGTCATCACTAAAATGTCTATAAGTAAGCCAAATTTCCGAAGTTTATACAAAAATTCACACAAAAATGCCGAGTTGAGTCGATGTCGCTTTTCCAATGTTGGTTGAAAGAAATTAGTAACATCAAATCTAAAACATATTTAACACTTTTAAGGACACTACTCATTGGATCAAGTACCAAATGTGGCACTACTTTTTTCTATACAAATTGAAACCACGTCCATAACTGTTGTGTCACGAAGTTCAAGATTCTATAACAGCTATCATGGCAGTACGTCTCTGTACGTAGGCGTACTGCCAATATGACTACATCAGACATAACGCTTATGTGACACTACGCCTAGGTACGTGACCGAAAATAAGCGTACTGTCGGATATAATTGCTGCTCATATTGTGGATTTGACAGTACGTCTCGAAAATGATTTCGTCACTGGCACTAGAATCTTCTGCAGAAGGTTCAAAAGTTTTGTTGGAGTCATATTCATCTTCAACGTCAGAGAACGTATCATGACTGCCACCTGTCTCTTCTTCTTCAAACAAGGTCTTGAAGTTCTCCTTTTGGCGTGACCTTTTCCTTCTAGTAACCATCAATATGTAAAATACCTATTGTAACAAGTAGCCAGACCAGAAGCAACATAACAAGATTTCATTAGTTATACAACGTACAATAAACTACATAGTTATATTTAGTTATAAATAAAGGTTAGGGTGTTCTAAAATATTTCAATTTCGTCATAAAATAGATTCAATTATCTAAGAAACATTTTGTAAATAATTGGCATGGTATTATTTTACTTCAAAAAACCAAGAAAACATGAATCAAATACTAACCACAAATATCGCGTGGTGAAATTGTGCAGCTGCAAGCGATCGCCTCCTACTGTGACACTGCTCTAATGTCCGATCGCATCGCTATAGACGCGCATCGGCTATCTTCGTGGTGTCACAATACGATTACTATGCAAAAATTTACGCTGTGTGTGTGTGCAACACATTTGTAGCTAAAAAATCGTTTGATGTGACAGTACACGAATGAAATCGATTGCGTTGTGACAGTAAAGACAGTACTTCATACAGGCCCTAAGAAAATTTCACGCTTATGTCCGTACTAGCAAATAAATTGAAAAATATTTTAGCGTAAATGGGCGTTGTGTCATATTGCGATTTTAGTGAATCACGAAAATAGCCGTTCTGTCCCTGAAAGTGTTAAGTTACTGTCGCTGATATAATATGTCGCTGATACTTGAGAAATCTAGCTCCTTTTTGGATGTTCAGGCTCCTTTTGAAGTTTGGAGATGACAGCACTGCTCGTGTCAAAGGTTTCAAGTGTCAACAGTCAAATGTCAAGTAAATGACATTGACAAACGTTGGTAGGTATTCGTATTTATAAATTTAAAAATTTTGAAAAAAGATTAGAGCACTATAAATAATTGCAAAGTGTATGTTTTCTGTTTAAAAGTAATAATTAAACATAATAAATGAACTTATAATTATGGAAATAACAAATGGAAATTTTGTACAACAGTTTGAAAACATAACCAACAATTTAAACCGTGCTTGTTTTATTGGTTTCGATGCCGAATTTACTGCTATTTTATCTGGAGAATGCTTCAAATACAGGTGAGGCATACTTATACACTAACTGTACCCCGCTCATTTTAAATAAATACTAAATAAATATTCGTGGACAAATTACAAAAATTAAATCTAACCTCGTGTAAGAAAGTTATAATATGCTTGTCTTATGGGTGTTAAATAGGTACCAGAATAAATTAAGTAAAGTCCCATACCTGATAATGTTTACAATTAAATTTTAAAATTTCATTACTCAAATGCCTGCCCCTTTAGGAAGTGGAACCCAACCCTCACATTTGGTTGATGGAGTTAAGAGTACGCTAGCGAAGAGTATAGTACGCTAGCCCCTCGGCCAATGAGGCAGTCTAAGGTGTATATTAAAATCTGTTAATTTACATTTCTACTGGCCATATTTTCTCTTGAATCTTGATCAATTTAATAATTGAGGTCTAATATTAAATGTAATATCTAATATTATTAAAAAATAAATTTTAATAAATCCACAAATTTTCCCACTTCTTTGCTGTAGATATTTATTTCTTTAAGTCATAATTCCAACTCTCACATTCTGCTTATTTTTTTCATTAGAGGCTTAATAATGTTATTTTGATAGTTGAATAGAATAGAATAGAAGATATTTTTATTCACATTCACCTTACAAGAGGCACATGTGATGAGTCTATATAATACAATATAGTTGATTTTTTAAATTGCTTAATATTGTAAACAAAACTAAAGTTCTTTCAATTATTCTTTACATTTCAGCAAACTTGGTTAAATAAAAAACATAAAACAAAAATAATATATAAGCAAACCAAGGGGTACCAGATGAAATCTTCCTAAAACTTTCCTTGATTAGTACTAATTCTTTACTTTTACTTGCAACCATATTGTAAGTTTTCATTATTATGTTTTAATTGGAAGATTAGGTTAACTGGTTATATTGTTCCCTTAACATCTTTGGTGTCGATAAGTGATGCTTATTGTCAATTAATCCATCTACATCCATCTACACCTTCCTATACTGTAAGTCATCTTACAGCTAGTATTTTATGAACAAGATTTGCTTGGTTCCTATTAGTTAATATAGACCATAAAGAGAATGTCTACATTTTTATGACTACCAATACAAAATTGCAACAACTACACTAAAACAACATTGAAAAGATCCAGCGAAAGTTACTTAACAGGCTTGTCTTGTTTTAAATTGTTAGAAATAATAATTAAGATATTATAAATTAAATTATATAATCATCTAGATATGTCTGACATTTCCAGATTATTTGATACAAATGAGGAAAGGTATGATCAAATCAAGAATGAGGTCAGCAACATGATCATGACTCAAATTGGGCTAACCATGTTTCAATATGACAGAGAAAGAGAGACATACAATGCTGTTGGCTACACTTTTCACTTGTGTCCACAAGTGTGTGGGAAAATCGATCAAAGTTTTATATTTCAAGCTTCAACCCTTAGATTTTTATGTAAACATAATTTTGATTTTAATAAGGTAAATGAATTATTTTTTTATTTTTTTTAATTACCAGATGATCTTAAAAAACCAATTTTGTGTATGTTAAATATCTAAATAATTTTGATTATTTGAAACATTTTTTGTTGTTTTTGGGTTTAAAGTGTCATAAAATTTATGGCATCCATTGTCCCAGATTGTAACAATGAATATTGATTTAGGTTAATTTAATATAATAATAACAAAAAGCCTTTTATTTTGTGCTATTTTATGCTAATTACAATGTTGCATACTTTTAAATATTAGTTTTAAAGTTACATTACATATTCTTTTGAGTTAGTTTTATATCATTAATAGTTTCTTATGTTTTCACTACCAGTTCACAAATTTTATTTATAATTTTAAGTGTGATATTAATTAATTATTTATTTTTAGAACTATATTTAGCACTTAAACCATTTCGAGAAAAGGTCATGAAACTTTAAGGTGGTATAATAAAAACCTAAGATATGTATTGGTTTAAGAAAATATAATTCTTTTAAATAATTATTGCTATAAGGATAATTTACTAAAGTGTAATTTTATTAAATTAACTAAATTGTTTTCTCAATTTTAGTTCACCTATGAAGGCCTTCCATACTTAAATAAAGAAGAAGAAAAATATCTCCGTACACATTTGGAAGATAAAACACTATGTAATGAGTTGCTACAAAGCTTGGATATGGATGATGAAAAAAAAATTCAAGCATACTGTTCAGAAATTTCGAAGTAAGTGGGTTTTAATACTAAAAAAAAAGTATTTTCATGCGTGGGATATAGAAGTTGGCAAAGGCACAAATAAAGCACCCAATTACTTACCCAATTAATTTACAAAAAATTGATGAAGCACACAAAACTGTTTTTACTTTAAATCATTCAATAATCATAGACAAAATTATATTTCTGCATTCTGTACACTTGTTTTTGGTATCCTCAAAACTTGCATTATAGCTTGACTCGGTGTATAAAGTAAAGTAAATTATCTTCATATCCCCGAAGTGGTAGGCAAAGATACACAACTAGGGCACTCACAACTAGCAATTAAAGTAACTTAATCCCATAATTTGATAGGTGGCAAGCCTATCATCTACCGTGCACATATGCAATCCCGGTAAACACTGTTTTATTAAAACAATATTATAATATATTAATAAAATTGAAAAAATGTGTTATTTCTTTTTCTTGCCCGACTCTGGGATCTAACCTGGGACCTCATAGAATCAAATCATACACTGGACTGCTACACCATAGGGACGACTAAATTATACAGGCTGTTTCTTCTCCTGACTGGCTAGATTTGGAAACAGTGGTAGTTTACGGTAGAAAGCGATAAATTAATTTACATTTTAAAATTGTTTATAATTCGTAATAATTCGAATTGTAATAAATAAAAAACAATTTTTTTGTATGATAATTAAGACATTATATACATAGTTGAATAATTACTTTTTACATACATATCTTCACGCCAAGTCCCTTACGGGGTAGGCAGAGTGTATCGAGTG
>NJDD01001167.1:107937-120103 GCA_002245505.1 Calephelis nemesis | reverse complement strand
GGCAACGTGAATTTCTTACCGTCAGGAAATCCGTCTGCTTGTTTCCCAATATCATAAAATAAAATAAATAAACGAGATTGTTCGTCAAAATTATATTTGCAGTGGTAATTGTATCTCGTACACCTTGTAATTTGTAATTATTAACCACATTGTAGCATGAAAAGTGGCAAACTGCGAGATCCTTACAGAGAAATAACAATTATTACAGTTTGACGAGCTGCCCAAGTGCAATAAGCCTGACGGTTATAAAATAATCATAACAGTAATAAATGTATCAAACTGGTTTACGCAATTTATCGTCCTGCACATCTGTCGTAAGCGTAATCGCTTGTTTTGCATTCCTTTCTCAAAAATTACTCCGAGTTTCTATTTAGAGCACTGGTTCTCAAACTAAGTGTAGTAACTTTATTACTTTTTTCTTACCGTGTAAAATGGTGACTACTGTAACGTAGTGGGGGTGGGTGGCTTAGCTACCACCCACCACTATGTTAACAGAAAAATTAACAAACCAACAGACATATTTGGTATACGGGATCCTGTTGGCCTAAAAGAGAATCAAAAAAATGTAAACAAAAACATTATAATAAAAGAAACACTAGTAAAAATAAAGTCCATACAAAAAAGTCTGTGCACAAAAGGTTCTGCCGGATAAAAAAAAGAAGGGTCGTGGGATACGGTGGTCTTGTCGACGGAACTCGAAGGACTGCTGCTGTAGTCTTCGGCGGTTGGGCTAGCGGGACCCTTTGGCGCCTTCCCTCAGCAGCCAGAAGCAGCAGTAGAAGAGGGCGGCTGGGAAGGCGGCCATAGAAGAACACCGGCGAGCAGCTTCCGCCGGTCTAGGGTCCTCCCACCACCGAGCAGCAGACACCAAGCAGCAAGCAGCAGTCTTAGTGAGACGTTCCGTCGACTTATAGAATTAGAGCTCTGTAGAGTATTAGGAAGAATGTTAGGAAAGAAAAAAGTAGACTGAGATTACTAAAAGTGGACCGTGTCAGAACATGTAGCAGACTCCCTTTCGACTTAAATTTTAGTTCTACATACTCTTGTTAAAGAGTATTTATATTCTTTGGTTCTACATTTTAAAAATTTTATAATAGAGAACATTTTTATTTTTTATTGCTGGCCAGTGTAGTTACCAACTACAAAGGCCAGCTTAGAAAATAATATTACACTACATATTCAAATGGTTCTTACAACATTGAAAAAAAGGAGGAGAATATGTGTTCGACTTTTATTTATGTATGTCTATATTAGAAATTCTTAATTTATTCAAATGAGCGTATTTGGGGGGTACTCAATTTATTATGTTAAGCGATTATTATTGTTATTATTTATGATGATTGAAATGATTATTATTATTTTTTTATAATGTTGGAAGGCAAACAAACAGACAGATTTCCTGATGGTAACAAATTCACGCCGCCTAGAGACACCAAAGGTGGCAATGGTGCGTTGCCAACCTGAGGCCGGGATGTTAGGGCTCGAGCAGTAATTTTACCGGCTATCTTACCCTTCAACCGGAACTCGTCAACGGCGATCATTGACGTTATGGCGGCAGGAATAAAATCGAAGTCGGCTTTTATAATTTTACTGTGCTTAAATTATTAAAACTAAGCGTTCAAAACCAATACTTACATATTTTGTTCCCCGACCCTGGAATCGAATGCGGGACCTCATGAATTCGGCATTGGATATGACTTAGTAAGGTCCCTGGTTCAATTCCTTGTTTAATTTTCTAATAAAAATAGAGTTGCCTAGGAATTAAAAAGTGATCGATTGTGAATCAATCATATTGTGGGTAAATTTGGCTTGTCGTGAATGTCCTAGTTGCCGCTCTGCTTACATCTTGGAGGATACAGGCGTGAACTTACATGTATCTTTTCAGAGTGAAGTGTCTGAATTAGGAAAATAAGCAATGATAACTTCAATTTTTGTAAACTACTTGTTATAAATTTGAGTACGCTTGAATATATAGTTTTTTTTGGAATATGTCAGAATTAACTTAAAAAGATTCTAAAATTGTATCAAGAACGATTTTTGAAGATTTGATTGGATCTTGAAAATATAAACATTTTATAGAAAAGTAAGTGATAATATCATTTAATATTCTGAATATTTTTGAAATTTCAGACTTAAATGTTTATCATATTATCATAAATGCCAGTCCCTGTCAAGAATCGAAAACGTAGCCTTGCCGTTCGTCAGTGGATTTAGGCGTGTACGCTATTCCCTCGCCTAACGACGCCGTCAGATATTATTATATAAAAAAATATTTTGTTAATTCTGATCACACTTTTTATAGTATAGAATGCCAATCAATCATTATATTTTTATTTATATTACGGGATGTAAAACGTGTTGTCTACTAATTGCTGAGTTTAGCTTTATCATGACATGACCACCTCGTTGGTCGAATGGCTATCGTACACGCCTAACCACAACGATTAACCGCGATTCTCGGGTTCGATTCCCGATGGGGGAAGGCATTTGCATGATTAACATTTAGATGTCTGCATTTCCATGTCTGAGTATCTATTAATTTATTAGAATTTTGTTGTCATTTTTTTTGTTCGACCCGAGATTCGAATTCGGGACCTCATGCAGTCAAGTCTAGCACCTAAACCGTTAGACCACAGAGCCTAACTAACTATTTCTATCGCCATAATGTAATACCTAGTACCTATTCAAATATTTCTATGTATTAAAATCGTTGACTAAAACCCATTACAATTATTATTTATCATACAGTTTTAAGTAAATTTTGCTATAGTAAATGCTTATAATAAAAGTTTACTTTATTACTATTACTTACACAGTGCTCCAGTTTGAGAACCTTTGTTTGTATGAAGGCTGTTTAGACGCTAAATGACTAGACGTCTCCTGCACATGACGTTTGCTTACATGACAATGATTTAATGAATTATTTAAAAGCATTTCTAGTGCATATCATTGCTTCTGTCTACGAGGACACAAAACCAAGATCAATTTAAATAAATTCTTACTTTAAAGAATGGATCGAGTTTTGGCAGGAACGAAAATAAGTTATAAATAGTACTGGTGGTAGTGCTGTGTTTCAATTTAGCCGGGTAGAGATCCAGGTTACCTATTTGAAAAAAAGTATATTCACGCCCATATCCACGAAGAGGTAGGCAGAGGCACAACCACGACTAGGCGAAGACACTAAATCCCAAAATGTGATAGGTGGCAAGCCTATCGCCAACCGGGAACATATCCAAACCCGAGCAACATTTATTTTTATTAGAATTTTGTCAATTTTTTTTTGTTTGACCCGAGATTCGAATTCGGGACCTCATGCAGTCAAGTCTAGCACCTAAACCGTTAGACCACAGAGCCTAATGAACTATTTCTATCGCCATAATTAAAATAAAAAATCATTTTTTTTTTATTCAATACTAACAATGCATTACATTATATTTTTTATAGAGGGAAGCGTTTCCTTTTAAATGCAACAAAGCATTTGTGATAGGAAGGAAAATAATGATTGTTGTGTTCTGATCTGGAGGACATGATGGCCGGTATACTTGCACAATAGACCTAATATCCTAGCCACAGGATAGCAACACACCTATTAACATTTATGCTGTCTATAGGCAACAGTTGACTTACCAGCACGAGACCCTTGTGTTTGTTCACTGACCTCTACTTAAAAAACTTTTTTTTTTCTCTATATTGTTGAATTATTATTATACCTTTATAGTGGAGGAAGGCAAATAAGCAGACAGATATCCCGATGGTAAGAAATTCACGTCGCTTACAAACACCAAAATTAGTAATGGTGCGTTGCCAACCTGGGACAAGGATGTTAGGCTTCGCGCAAAAGTAATTATTCAACTCTCCAAACTGGAACAGTCAGCGGCAAGCACTTACATTTTGGTCGGAAAAGGCAAAGATGGGATAATAATCCGAGCGAACCGCTACGAAACTACTAAGAGGTCCTAAACCACCTACTCAGCGGTCACGGTGTTAGTGACAGTGAATCCCAACTTGTCTTTAACGAGCTGCCAGGCAGGAAAGCAGATGGTTTATTCTGCAAAGGAGCCCAAACAATCACTAGAAATTAATATAAATATCTTAGCAACAAAACTTTATTAGACCTAACTCTGTAGAGAGATCTGTAGATAGGTTATTAATGATGACATTTAACGACATTAAAAGATAATTGACGTTTCTGAATGCGTTCGTAAATCTATAATAAGCGGCTGGTCTCTAACTCTTAGAACTATCTTAAAATCCTCCTATAAAATCGTTGGAGACAACACTAAATAACATCAATTTGCTCGTACTTAAGCTTTAAAAATTACAGGCCACCAGTTATCGTAAAACCTAAACAGCTCATAAAAGTTCGAAAACACTGCATGTTTAATTAAGGCCCCATACTTGGTCAGCCAGAAGACCCAATCGCTGCACTCCCCCGTTCCATGATTACTATAAAATATTGCGCTCTAAAGTAAACGTCTTAAGCGGCAAATCACTATTTTTGACACTATAAAAGTAATTTGAAAAAAAGTATAAAAACTGAAACACATATTTTAGGTATAGTTCTTATTTATGTTTATGTTAAATCTAGTGTCGATATTTTCATAATTGAAGTAGACAATTTTGTTTTGCTTTTAAAAAAGGGTTAACTTTATGATTTTTTTTCTATCGAGCAAAGTGAAATGAATCGTGTTTTGGAAACACTAGTCTTATAAAGCATATTCATGTTAATCTTGTGTATTTTTGTCACCAAGATCCATGATTGCTTTGTATGAAAAAAACATTATACTGCTGACGTATTTTAGCATACATGGACCCTTAACACTAAAATGCTTCCCACAATCCCAAGCATATCGCTACAGTGTCAAGCCACCATTGACCCCAAAATGAAAGCTCTCACCTGCAAACCCAGGTGCGTTTGTGCAATTAATATCATCCACTAATAATGGGTACACTTACACATTGTTTTATTGTATTTGCTTTTCGCATAAGATGGATTGTTTCCGATCGTTATTAGTATCAAAATAGTTTTAATCGATCGTCTATCTTAATTGAAATTGAAAACGAATTTCGATCGTGTGAAGGGACGTTTGCAATCTTATCTGTTTTATTGCATGATTGTTTTTGGGGTAATTTCCTGTGGGAAATTTAAGTCAAATTCGTTTATTATCTAATAAGTATTTATGAAAACGTCCTAAAAATACATTTAATCGCTAATTAATGTTTGTGTTGCTAATTACCATATAAATAACTTTTTTATGGCGAAGCGATCGCTAACAGACATGTTTACTTAAGATTATAGAAAAGAGCCGATCTAAGGGGGTTATGACTACCCTTGGCTGTCAATCCCATACCTAAGGTCCAGTTAAGTCGAATAATATTCGCCTTGTTAAATATAAAATCTGCCTTAGATGAATCTCTCTCTAAAAGTCTTGACTTGAAGACTGGACCCGTCGCTTGTTATAGATGATCGCCCTAAAATCATAAGACTTAGACAAGTATCTTCTTGACGCTCATATCCCCGAAGAGATAGGCAGAGGTACAGCTAGGCACCCAAAACTAGACAAAGATGCTAAGGTAAGCCTGACACCAACCGAACACATGTCCAATCCCAGATAACGTTAGTTTTGTTAGAAAATTAGAGATGCACATTTTTGTTTGTCCGACCCCTGGATCGAACCCAGAGCCTGAAGAAGTGAAGTTCAACACCGGATTGCTAGCCAGAAAGTCGAAATTAATCATATCTTATCTACGCTCGTTTTGGCGCCAGTTATTTTTCATCAATATCCATCTGCTTGCTTACCTTCCAGTATTTAAAAAAATAAGCGATCCTGTATTTTATCTGCTCCGACGCGCATGCAAATCACCGCGGCATGCGGGCGGCGTGCGTCAACGGCTCACCGCAGACGCACTTTTGGGTAAGTGCGACCTAATTGGACATACATTCTCCATAAACAGTTTTTTACATTTTCTTTTTTTGTCGCCTCTATGGTCTAGCGGTTCAGGTGTTGCACTTGACTGCATGAGGTCTCGGGTTCGAATCCCGGGTCGGGCAACCGAAAGAAAATTTGGGTTTTCCAATTTTGTAATAAAAAAAATGTTGCTCGGGATTGGATATGTGCCTGGTTGACGATAGGCTTGCCACCTATCACATTGTAAGACTTAGTGCCTTCGGCTAGTCGTGGATGCCCTGATTGTGCCTCTGCCTACCTCTTCGAAGATATGGGCGTAAAGATACTTTTTTCTTTTTTTTTGTAAAACACATTTTTACTTTTGAATAGACGTGTTATTTTTCAAATATCTACACAGATTACTTTTTTATTCAGCGGTATAGGTAAGGTAAGAGAAAATATAATAAAAACTGCTAAAAATTAAATCGCTTATTACTAAAAAAGTAAAAGTCCTATATGATTTACTTTTACAGGTACTTAAAGTCTGTAGCTATGAAAAAATCATTCAAAGAATGTATTTTGTTGCAATAATTTAGCATTCTTTTAAATAGGGAATATTCTTCTTCTTCTTTAAAGAAACACCCACTCAGTCTCATCATGAGTGTTGTGTAATAATTACGTATGTATTTAGTACGTAAGAACTAATGTAATGCAATTTTTTTACAAAAATACATTTTTTTTAATTTGAAATTAATGTTTTACCCAAGACTGTTAAAAAAATGTACAACTATTTACACGTCACATATATTACTGTACCTAAAATATGTTTAAACTCATTTTCTATAAAAAACTAATATATCACACATCTTCATCAAACAATTTTTTTTCATCAAACAATCACATAAATTCATTAAATTAAAATTAAATCGAGTTGGTCGTAGTTTATCCCCAAGCTCCTCTATGTTAATCACAAAGTTCAAAGTCAATGGTAGACCTGGCTGAAAGGATAGGGGCTCAACCACTGCCGATAATAGTCTGTTTACATGATTTACTTTACGTCATTACACTAATGAGATCTCGTTTTATTCTACTAGTTTTGATTTTTCAATGACCTTTAATTAGTCAAGAGAATAGGAAGGAAAAAACTCTGCAAAAGTATTTATTTTTGCTGTTTTTCGCTTATTGCTTTACTTAGAAATTCTAAAACTTGTAGAAAAGGTATAAGATGACGTTGACTTTTCAAGCTACAAAATAGCTTGGATTCTGTTGCACAGATTAAGGTAAAATGCAAAAACTAAGGGTTCACTCTCAACTATTTTAAAACTCAAATAAATTGTCTAGTTATTATTCTTCTTGATGTATTTAATATAAAAAGTTAGCCATCTCAGAACTTTTGAAATTTGACTGAATTACAGTTTTGGTAATAACCAACTGTTTATAGAGTCAAATATACACGTTGGCATGCGTAAACTTTTTTCTTCGCAGCTTATGGCTTCTATGAAATCATTTCATAACGTTTCAATTGAAAAAAAATTAGCTTGTCTCTAACGCCCTTCATTATTTCTATACCAGTTTGGCGCAACTCTCATATCAAAAAATGAAAAAAAAAGTTTGCTATGTTTATTATCTGCCCAAATCATATGACACTGGTTGCCTTATATCTGAACGCCTTTAGACTTACTTTCAAATTATACGGGTTATACTTTTTCAAGTAAACTTTGTACAAATTCGGGTTTGCTATGTATCTATGGAAGTCCCGCCTCTTATTACGTAGTATTTATATACTCTTTGTCTATACCATTACATTAACGAGATATGTCACCCATGTTTTCCACAAGTTTTGCACTCTCAAAATTTTGGCGTAAATAATGTAATCCGTGAAGGGCACATTGAACTCCATCAACCGAAAAATGATTAACAAGCTATTATGCTGACGGGTGGGTAGCGCGTTCGCGATGGCTTCTCTTGCCATAGAGCTTAATAAGTTTGAAATAGTACCGAAATAAAATTAGTTTATTTTGTTTCGTTATCATAAAGTATATATCATAAAGTATATATAGTTATTAAATGTTTATAAATAAATAATTAATCTAGTTATAAATATAAATAATTGGCTTAGAAGTTAAAGCATATATACCTTATTAAATAATATTTTTTATAAATGTTAAAATATTTGCACACCAAAATATGGTAGAATATGTTGATATACTTAAATATTTTTGTAACATCTCATTTACACACATATTTCCGCAAATAAATAATTTTCTTTCTTTCTTTCTTTAAAAGCAGCACAAGGTAATGGAGAAATAAAATCATAACATTTTGGTAACATAAAATAACAACACGTTTATAGGAGTTTTTTTTTGTGAACATTTTAATTATTTTATATAATTAAAACTATTACCAAATGATGTAGTTTTTCTACACGAAGACTATAAAAAGCTATTGTAAAGACATTTTTTCGAAAAATAAATGTCTTATAGTTTTCTGGTACAGTTTGTAGAGCATGTTCGCCAGCAGAGTCACTTTTTATATGTTATTAACTTTTCACTATTTTATTGTACTTTGATGAACGGAAATATGTACAAATTTATATTATGTTCCTTCATTCAAATAACATAGGCAGAATAACTGTATTTTTTAAGACAGCATTTCCAATATACATTTTTTTTTATTTCCTGATGGTAAGAAATTTCCGCCGCCTAGAGACACTAGAGGTGGTAATGGTGCGCTGCCAACCTGAGGCCGGGATGTTAGGCCTTGAGCAAAAGTAAGTTTACCGGCTACCTTACCCTCCGAACCGGAACACGTCATGACGTTATGGCGGCAGGAATAGGTAAGGCGGTGGTACCAATCCGGGTGAGTCGCTCCGAAACTCTACCACCTAGTCAGGTGTCGCGGTGTTGGTGACAGTAAGCCTTCGCTCGCCTTTTACGAGCTGCCTGGCAGGAAGGCAGATGGTCTATTTTTCAAAGGAGCCCGGACCAACACGGGGGAAAAACATTTAAAGCCGTTCAATTCGTTTGATTTTTATTTACTTGCACACAGAGCTGACAATAGCTTAGGTATCAATCTATCCTTCACATTTTAACATACATCACATTTTGAGGCCAAGGGACGTTGACTAATTTGAGTAGCAGGGTTGTAACTCTGCCTACTTTTTTAGGGAAACAAACGTCAAAAAACTTAATTGCTTACTTTTTGAATTATTCCTAAGAATTTATAAGTGTTTATTAAAATTATGGAAAATAATTAAAAATATCTTTTAATATTTACACATCACAATGTGGCACAATATCTTAGTATTTTAGTAAAACTTTTTGACATTCAAAGAATAAATATTTTTACTTAATTTAAATGTATTTTTTCACTAAAAACATTGTATATTTGAAATAGACTGTCATATTTAATTAAATCAATCTATAAACATTAAATTATATTGTTTGTAAAAATGTGTTGATTAATATTTGTCCTGTCTAAAATTTGCTACTCTTCATTTTCATCCCCGAGTGAGCAGCACGAGCGATGCGCGGGCGCACGTGCCGCGACATATGGCCGCGCGCCATACTGTTTGTTTGCCAATCATAACGGACATATTTCATCAGATAACGGCCCACCGCCTCCGGCATATTGGATCAATCTAAAACAATGTGCAATCATCATACGTCAACAAGGGCGGCAACAAGATTCGTTACACATATCATCATCCTGTTTAGTTAATTGGCTGAGAACCCACGTCACGTAAATTAATTTGCTAATAATTAATCGGGTATGTGGTCTAGCGGCGCGGGACTTATTCATTAGGTGACGGGTTCGAACCCTGGGTCGGGCAACTATAAATAAAATGTGTTTTTTTTTCTATATTCTTTTAAAAATACCTTTGAGATTGGATATGTGCCCGGATGGCGATAAGCTTGCCACCTATCACATTGTGATTAGTGTTTTCAGCTAGTCGTAGGTGCCCTGGTTGTATCTCTGCCTACGACATCGGGGATACAGGCGTGAAGATGCTTTTTTTAATGTTTATGAAAATTACTACATTTCTTGTAACGGCGCAATATAGACACCAAGGATGTTAAAGGTTGGTTGATAATCTAAGGCTAAGTAAATCGGTTACGGGTTTAGATTTTCTTCATCGTCCTCATATGTTATACGTTTGACTCCTTTTTTTATAAAAGATTATCGATTACTGCTTCATTTCTAAACCGATTTTAATTTTAGAAAGTGCGTGCTTCTGAGTCCCCAAATCAACAACAAGGACTAGTACCTACAACTATAGACTAGTACTCAATGTTTGTGTACTTTAAGAATTTACATATTAAAATCAAAGACTTTAAATGGATTGCAAAATTTTGGCAAGCTTAGACTGTAACATCAGTGGTGCCCAAACGGTCGATCTCGATCGACCGGTCGATTGCGAGAGGTTCTATGGTCGATCTTAGAGGTTAAGCCAGTACCTACAAGATTTTATTTTTTAATTTTGCATAATTTTTATCTACCAATGTGTGTAAATAGTAAGAAACTATGTAAAACTTATGATTACAACATAAAAATAAATGTTATTATTACTAATAGATAATAAAAAGAAATACATAAAATTTAACTGTCGATCTTAAACCCTTAACTTTTTCTCAAGTCGATCTTCACAGCAAAAAGTATGGGCACCACTGCTGTACATTATAGTAAATAATCCATCAATAAATTGATATGTTTCAGGTAGTGAAGTTTCGGCAAATTAAACTGAACATTGTAATTAATAACTAGTCAGAAAAGTGAAATATTTCAGAGCATAAATTTAAAAGCTTAAACTAAACATTATAATCAATAATTTTCACAAGAACCAGTCGTACGATCAGGATTAAAAATAGCCTATATATTAAACCAGTTCACAATCTATCTATGTTCCAAATTTCAGACAAATCCTTTGTTTTCGTGTTCATCACACAAACACATACCTCCGTCGGGAATCGAACCCGAGCCTCGGGGTGGTAACTCCACCGACCAATGTTTGTATGCTTACCAGTCAGTAAAGTGATATATTTCATAACGTAAATTTAAAAAGTTAAACTGAACATTATCTACACATAATATAATAAATCCGTAGAAGGGTGAATTCTATACATTGAAAATATTGAAAAAATAAATAGCGATAGTGTTACTGGATCTGGATTAAAAAATTGTTTGTCTGTCTGTCTGTCTGTATGTTCAGGCATCACGTGAAAACTAACAGTTCGATTTCGATGAAACTTGGTAAAATTATACCTTATTATCCTGGGCATAAAATGGGAAACTTTTTATCCAGGAAAAATACGTAGAAAAAAAAATCAGTTTTATCATGCGTAGACCGACATTCGCGCGGACGGAATCGCGGGCGGAAGCTAGTATTTAACAATCCTATTAATATTATAAATCCAAAAGTTTGTGAGTATGTATGTGTAGATGTTTGTTACTCTTTCCCGTTTGAATGGCTGAACGGGTTTGTCTGAAATTTGGAACACAGATAGATTGTGACCTGGATTAACATATAGGCTACTTTTAATCCCGACCGCATAACGTAAATAATGTATTTTGTTATCTAATTAAATACATTATAATCAATATTATAGTGTGTAGTTGACTTATTTTTAACTGAAAATGTAACCTATTTTTAACTGAAAATGTAACGTGTTATTATGTAACGTGTTAAAAACATTTCTATTTCTATTTCTAACGTGTTCTCGTAAAAAAGCGGGCAAAGAAGCAAGCAACAGCTAGTCAGCCAAAGTGATAAATTTTAGAACATAAATTTTCGGAAAACTTCAATTGAACATTATAATAGATAATCAGTCGTTTTAATTCAATGAAACCAATTGAAGCAACCTGCAATTTTGGAAGAGGGCTCGATTGGCGCGGGGCATGTGTACCGCCATATGGTGGGGCTCCGTCGTGAGTAACTGAACCCGGGGACTTTAAACCTTAACATTGATATAAATTTACTGGAAGGTACAGTAGTACTATTTAAATTATGCGCTTCAGCTATATTCGTCAAGCTTCGGAAATCCGAATGTATTTTAAAGATTTATATAGTTTTTATTTATTACATAATCAATCATTTCGCTTAAATTTAGTTTAGGTCAGTCAATTTAAAGATAAAAGTATAAAGTGTAAAAAGAGTAAAAAGTGTATAGTACTTACTACATACATACATATCTTCACGCCAAGTCCCTTACGGGGTAGGCAGAGAGTATCGAGTGCCAGACCTCACGATCCTGACAAACCTGTCTTGCTTCCTTCACATT
>NJDD01001167.1:79460-97202 GCA_002245505.1 Calephelis nemesis | reverse complement strand
TTATATGTGTTGCTTAACGGATTGTTTAACTAATACAGTAAATGTAGTTAATAACAATTACTTTTAGTATTAACCGCGGTAGGCAACGATTTTATTTTTAATATCTAGGCGAGACTTAGTAACATTTATATGTGTTGCTTAACGGATTGTTTAACTAATACAGTTAATGTAGTTAATTACTATTACTTTTAGTATTAACCGCGATAGGCATCGGTTTTATTTATAATCTCTAGGTGAGACGTAGTAACATTTATATGTGTTGCTTAACGGATTGTTTAACTAATACAGTAAATGTAGTTAATAACAATTACTTTTAGTATTAACCGCGGTAGGCAACGATTTTATTTTTAATATCTAGGCGAGACTTAGTAACATTTATATGTGTTGCTTAACGGATTGTTTAACTAATACAGTTAATGTAGTTAATTACTATTACTTTTAGTACTAACCGCGATAGGCATCGGTTTTATTTATAATCTCTAGGTGAGACGTAGTAACATTTATATGTGTTGCTTAACGGATTGTTTAACTAATACAGTAAATGTAGTTAATTACTATTACTTTTGGTATTAACAGCGATCGATTTTATTTATAATCTCTAGGTGAGACGTAGTAACATTTATACGTGTTACTTAACGGATTGTTTAACTAATACAGTAAATGTAGTTAATTACTAATACTTTTAGTATTAACAGCGATCGATTTTATTTATAATCTCTAGTTGAAACGTAGTAACATTTATACGTGTTACTTAACGGATTGTTTAACTAATACAGTAAATGTAGTTAATTACTATTATTAAAAATAATGTTTGTGTATTTGCTTTACTTTTAGTACTAACCGCGATAGCCAACGATTTTATTTATAATCTCTAGGTGAGTCGTAGTAACATTTATATGTGTAACTTAACGGATTTTTTAACTAATACGATAAATGTAGTTAATAACTATTATTATAATTAATGTTTCAGTACTTTCTTTACGTTAGTAAATAGGCAACTAATTTATTTATAATCTCTAGGTGAGACATAGTAACATTGGTATGTGTTCATTCATTCCGTTAAGTAACGGATTCTTTAACAATACAGTAAATGTAGTTAATTACTATTATTATAATTAATGTTTGTGTATTTGCTTTACGTTTAGTATTGCACGAAAGGTAAATGTGGAAAAACATTTGAATGTACTTACAGCTCATCGTACGTATACACACATAATATCTTGACGTTAAATTTCCTGCTGGGTTGGCGGAGAGTATCAAGTGCCAAATGAACGAAGTTTCGCTACGTCAACTAGCAGATGTGAGCTATTGGTATGAAGAGATAATTTATAAATTGATTGGCGTATCGGAAACTGGCCGTAAGTCATTTAACAATTTAAAGGAAGTGGTATATATATTTTTTTCTGTCTTCTTGTCAAGTGTTTAGCGTACATTCCAAATACCACTGACCATCCGCAGGTTCGACTTCGATTCCCAACAGGTATTTGTGTTATAATGTTTGTGTGTTAAAAAGCGGTATAAATTTCGCTACGTAAATTACCGAAAGCAATCTAAAAACTCATAGTAAAGGAGCTGCTCTTACATGGTGTTAATAGCTCGCGAGTTTTATTTCAAGATGCTCTAATTACTTATCATAAATTTGTTTTCAGATATATGTTTTTTTAGTTCTTAAAAAAATAGTAACATTTAAAAAACACTTTTATTGTACTTTTCTTTAAATAAAATGAGTAATAAACATTGCACACTCGTCGGATATGTACTTTTGTTTTTAACTCGCTTTTATTTTAGTACTTACCTGTATTTACATAAACGCTAATTAAAAAGCAATAGTCTTATTTTTTATCTAGTTTAATGTCTTTTAGTATGACTATCCACTATACCAACAAAGCGGTCATATTATAGTCAAGATAAAGTAGAAATCTTATTTAAAAATATTTTTTCCTTAATGTATTAATTTATATTACATGTTTATATGTTTTAAGCAATGAATAGTCCATAGTTCCCAGTAATATTATTTGTTTGATTTGCTTTATCTTTTTTTAAATACTAAATCTAAGTTTCTGCTTTTTTGTCAACTAATATTTTTTTCTACTTACCGAATTATCTTAGTTGAGCTTACGATTTTATTGAACATGAAATTTGTTTTTTTTTACTGGCGTTTCTTGTGCCTATTCTTTTTTATTTATCTTGTGGTTATTGTTAATACTGAAATAAATTTAATAAGTACTCAGATCTAAAAATTACAATAAATATTATTGATCACCGCCCAAATCTGAATGATTTTTTTATAAGAATACTGTTATTTACTTAATTTTTTTGTATATAGTTAATTATCTACTAAATGAATATTTACAAATGAAAAATAAATCAAAATCTAAATTATTCAAATGATCAAAATAAAAATATATTACAATTTAAATTAAATAAAAGGGATTGTAATGATTGTACAGGTGTTTTCAATTATTAATATTTCTTAGTTTTATTTTTTGTATATATTTTTTTAAATATTGCCTTTGAAATTACATGTCATCAAAAGTACCTACTCAAAATAACACATAAAACATTTTAATACTCTCTACAGTATCTATCTAGCTGTAAGGGATAAAGTGTAATTATATATACGTGTGCATCCTATTAATATTATAAACGCGAAAGTTTGTATGTATGGATGTATGGATGTTTGTTACTCTTTCACGCAAAAACTACAAAGCCGATTACGATGAAATTTGGTATGTAGGTAGCTGAAGACCCAGAATAACATAAAGGCTACTTTTTATCCCGGAGTTCCCGCGGGATTGGGACTTACGCGGGTGAAACCGCGGGGCGCAGCTAATATATATATATATATGTACGTATATACTTATTTATTAAATTTCAATTTGATGTAAGTGAATTGTCAAAAAAAAATATGCGGAGGTCGGTGGACTATAAAACTTTGCTTGCTATCCAATCTTCAGTACTTTATTTTTATTACAATTCTATAGCCGCTCTCAATAATAATTGCTTTTAAAGTAATATTTTAAACTTTTAAACTACTTAGATAAATTTTACGACTCTAACTGTGATAAAGGTATGGAATTTTATAAATATTAAAGTTATAACTTTAAAAACTAATGTTCACTCGCATCTTTTACTCCAAAACTACGTACTCAATCACATGTATTTAATCTGGGAAAATGGCAGAGTCCCCGCCAAGATGAGTAAAGCCAAATGATGAAGCGAAGCGCTCCGTTACTACCTAACTACCTTACCTTCAAGCGATCCAAAATTGGAATTGGATGATACCAAGAAGAATTGATTAATATGAAAAACCCCCCGACATATAACCCCCATTTTTTTTTTATGACATTGGAAAGAAAACAAGCAGACAGATTTCCTGATGGTAAGAAATTCCCGCCGCCTAGAGATACCAAAGGTGGTAATGGTGCGTTGCCAACCAGAGGCCGGGATGTTAGGCCTCGAGCAAAAGTAAGTTTACCGGCTACCTTACCCTCCGAACCGGAACACGTCATGACGTTATGGCGGCAGGAATAGGTAAGGCGGTGGTACCAAGCCCCATAATATAAAACCTTCTTGAAGTCCTAGAAAGCCGGAAATAGGTAAACAAAAAAAATTAAGTAGGTACAAAAAAACAAAAAAATCTAAAATTTGAAACTTTTGCCACCCTATGCTACAAAATAGGTAGTTTCAATAAATATACAAATCTTTCTAAAAATAATAGCGGGTTGTTATTTAACGGCCAATATTTTGAGACATTTTTGAATCTACTTTTTGCCCTACCATGTAGTATGAAACACGACACTGGCGAGCATTGACGCTATGATTATTATTGGAATATGCATTATAAGCGTGTCACTATTTACAGCGAGCGTGTCCGCGCTTCTTTGCAGAATAGACCATCTGCCTTCCTGCCAGGCAGTTCGCAAAGGCTGTCATAAGCTTACCGTCACTAACACCATGACATCCTGCTAGGTGGTAGAGTTTCGCAGCGACTCGCTCGGATTGGTACTACTGCCTTACCTATTCCTGCTGCACATCTGTGCTTGCCGCTGACATGTTTTGGTTTGGAAAGTAAGGTAACCGGTAGACTTACTTTTGATTGAGGCCTAAAGTCCCGGCCTCAGGTTAGCTACGTACCATTAGCACGTTTGGTGTCTCTAGGCGGCTTGAATTTCTTACCATCAGGAAATCCGTCTGCTTGTTTGCCTTCCATTATCATAAAAAATAGAACAGGATTTTGATATCTCAATTCGGGATCTGAATATACATTAAATTTATTTCGATACTTAATTATACTTAATAACTTGTAAAAAGAATGTAGAGGAGTCAATTACACAATGTACACATTAAAGATATTTAAAAAAGTAAGTGCTAGTGACTAAAATTGGGCAGTTTTCATTTTCACATTTTTAATATTTTTGTCTGTCTATCTGTATTCAGACCGCGATTCACACTGAATCTTCTTAACCGTAACGAAATATGGCTGGTAGATAGGTATATTATATTCCGATTCCCGTGGGAGATGGGCAAAAATCAAAATAATTATTAAACAATAATTTCAATAAAAAAATTGAACAACGCTTTAATATTTCTCTTTGCTTTTTTTTGTTTTGTAGTATGTGCTTTACAGACTGTTCATTTTATAAGTTATGTAGTTCAGAAATAACAGATATAATAAGTAGCTTGTAGCCGCCGCCTAATAAATTTATTACCATCAGGAAATCGGTCTGCTTGTTTGCCTTCTAATATCTTAAAAAAAATTGATGGAAGATTTGATGATACCGCTGTGCTCTAAAGTCACGTTATCTGATATATCTGTATTAGGTAAGCTTTATCATTGATATATCTATGCTAATTTTCGTATTAAAACACTATGTTAATAAAGATGATAATCTTGTCGATCATAAAACTTGATAGTGTTCTGAATCACACCTCTTTAATGAAATCTGTATATTTTTTTATAATCGCCTCTGTGGTCGAGCGGTCCGGGTGTTGGACTTGACTGCATGAGGTCTCGGGTTCGAATCCCGGGTCGGCCAATAAAAAGAAAATTGGATTTTTCCAATTTTCTAATAAAAAAAAAATGTTGGTCGGGATTGGAAACGTGCCCGGTTGGCGATAGGCTTGCCACCTATCACACTATGGGACTTAGTATCTTCGGCTAGTCGTGGGTGCACTGGTTGTGCCTCTGCCTACCTCTTCGGGGATAAGGGCGTGAAGATACTTTCTGTATATTTTATTAACTCGTACTGATATACAGCGTTACTTTGAAAGGTCCGACCAATGTTTAATATAAGGGGTTAAATGTTATAGCTAAATTGTGATATTTACTTTCATAAAAATTCATTTAATACAGTCCGCAAAAATACTTCACTTGTCACGCTATTTAAAGAAAGAAAGAAAGAAAATTATTTATTTGCGGAAATATGTGTGTAAATGAGATGTTACAAAAATATTTAAGTATATCAACATATTCTACCATATTTTGGTGTGCAAATATTTTAACATTTATAAAAAATATTATTTAATAAGGTATATATGCTTTAACTTCTTTCCTACATAGTAAGAGTAATGACGTCACCAATCTGCAAATGTAACTGCGGTCGGTGGGACCCAGATTTATGCTATATTTACGTTACAACCATGTATCTTGTATTTTGCGTCGAATAAAAATTGTAAATTATGTGTTTTTTAATTTTAGTTTTTTCATAGATCGAAAGTCTCATCAATTCCGAACCGTTTCTCAAAATTTGAATGGTCATCTAAAGTTGTAACCCTCTATACAACTAAAAAATTACGCTTGTTTGCTGTTTGTAAGCTGAAAAAAAAATTTTTTTTGAGAGACATTGCCTGTTCAACAATTGACGCAACGTTTAATCGCTATGTAAGATAGCGTCCTTTGATTTTGAAGGCATCAAATGAGGAGTGGTTACATAATTATTTCCGTTAAACAGAAATTATTATTATTTTCTTGTTTATCTTCACGCTAAGTCCCTTGCAAGTAAACAGAGAGTGTCAAATGTGACGATCCTTGCATACCAATCTAGCTTCGTGAAAATCGTGCTATCAACCAAGGTCTCCCCAAATACATACATCCATCCACATTGGCATGACTGAACCAACGGAGTATGCCCTTTTTTATTAGGACACCAATACTTTCTTTTTCGGATTCCACTCTTTCTCGGATCTCAGTTTTTTTTATGACTGATGCGGTCAGCAAGAATAATACCACAGATTTTGCGTAAAAATTTATTAAACTAAATTATTCACTAAAATATGGTTTAACTAACGACTGCAAAATATTTAATGATATTTTAAGTACGCTGCACGCTTAACTATGACCTACTTTTTTGCCCTTTAAAAAAAACTAATCTAAAACAAAACCATATATTGTAAATGTTTTGTTCTTTTTAAAATGAATATATTAGCATTTAGAAGACACACAGTTTTGAAAAATTTTAGATGAGATTTGCGGACTACTGAAGAAAGTCGGATAACTACCTAAAAATGCCTTACTTAAATTAGTGGAAGCTCCTAGAGTTAAGATTAGAGGGTATAGTAAAATATAACAAAGCGCTTCGTAATAAGTAAATCGGAATACAATAGCAAAATTAAACAAAAAATAGCAAAATCAAACTGCTAAAATGACAATCACCCAACTTCTTTCCCTTGTTTATCTTACATATAAAATTCTCGTGTCACAATGTTCGTTCCCATACTCCTCTAACACGGCTAGACTGATTTTCATGAAATTTTGTGAGCATATTGAGTAGGTCTGAGAATCGGCCAACATCTATTTTTTTATAACCCTAAGTGATGTTTGTGAATCTTTTTCATATCCCTTAGTGATAAGGGTGACTCACCCAAATTTTTCAAAGCAGAACAACGTCTGTCGGGTCAGCTAATGTTTGTATAAAACTCTAGCTGTCCCGGTGAACTACTTTCCACCCGTTCAGTTTGTATGGGAAACCTTAAATGTTATTTTTCCTAGTTTCCTCGCAGTTTTCCTCTTTAAAATCTTTTAAGCCCTGGATTTGAACAAATAATTCAAAAATAAAATTAGCCAAATTGGTTCAACCGTTCTCGAGTTTTAGCCAAATTAAAGAACAGCAAATGATTGTTATATATAAAGTATAGAAAAATGTGTAAGTAACAAAGACAAACTTATACGAGTACTTACTGACAACATGGAGAATAAATATCACTTTAGAATAGTGTTAACGAAAGATACCTACTACTGAAACTATCTTACTTACTTTATCGTCTCTGTGGTCTAGCGGTTCAGGTGTTGGACTTGACTGCACGAGGTCCCAGGTTCGAATCCCGGGTCAGGCAACAAAAAGAAAATTTGTTTTTTCCAATTTTCTAAGAAAAAAGTGTTGCTTGGGATTGGATATATGTGCCCGGTTGGCGATAAACTTGCCACCTATCACATTGTGAAACTTAGGGTCTTCGGCTAGTCGTGGGTGCCCTGGTTGTGCCTTTGCTTACCTCTTCGGGGATCCTTATCCCTTAGTGTGAAGATACTTTTACTACTAAAACTAATGTTTATTTTATTAATTTAAACAAGAATTCAAACATCGATTTCATACAAAAAAAGTATCTTCACGCCCATATCCCCGAAGAGGTAGGCAGAGGCACAACCAGGGCACCCACGACTAGCCGAAGATACTATGTCCCATATTGTGATAGGTCGCAAGCCTATCGCCAACCGGGCACGTTTCCAATCCCGACCAACTTTTTTTTAGAAAATTGGAAAAATCCAATTTTCGTTTTGTTGGCCGACCCGGGATTCGAACCCGAGACCTCATGCAGTCAAGTCCAACAGCCGGACCGCTCGACCACAGAGGCGATACAAACAAAAATAAACTAATAAAACGACTTTATAATACGTGTTTTAAATAAATTTTAATTTAAAAATAATTGGAATTATGATCTTAATAATATACAAATAGGTAAATTATTTAAATTTATTCAATTTATGAACACCTATCCTGATATCTTTATTTTAGTTTAAATGATTTAGTATCGATAAATTCAAATTTAATTATTTGCATATATTTTCCATTTTATTGCTACTTATTTGTTTTGAATAATTAAAACTAGATAAAAAAATATAAACTAAATAAATTTAGGTGTTGGTGCAACTAAAATGTGTAGTTTAGAGATAAATTTTACAACTTACGTTACTTATAGCTATTACTAAATTTTTAGAGAAAACCTTATCAGTTATACTTACAAATACATTAGGGATATGGTTCTTTTTGTAAAAAGATATCCGCACCTCTTTAAATTAAATATAGAGCAAACTTAAAGACCTTCTAGATACATAAGAAAATTATTCTTTCCTAAGTGTAACATAAAACTTATTTTTAAAAATTTCCATATAATGGCTATTAAAGTATACAATACCTGACAAGATTAAAGATTTACCGACAAATAAATGTAAAATAGAAATATCCAAATGGCTAATGGAAAAGTGTTTTCATGGCATAGATGAGTTGCTCAGACTTAAAATAAGTTGAGTTCTGTTTATTATAATGAATAATGTATATGATTTTTTTTTTCAGTATATTTTTTTAAGTATTTTTTTTAAGTCTTATGTAATAATAATATTTAAATATAGACATTTTAATTTACAATTGGTAATATTTAAATTCAGACATTTTAATTTATGATTGGTAATAATAATAATTTTGTTTTGTAATTTTCTTTTATGATTCGACATTTTACTGATTTTTGTAATTCCATTTATTATATTATTTTGACATTATATATAAATATTATTTTGAAATTCCATACGAGGTAACTTTAATTTTATGAACTAGAAAAATATGTTAAAAATTGTAGTCTAATAACTTAAATGTATACTATAATAATTTTTGTACGATGTAAAATTGACTGATTTGATTTATTGAAACGATGTTAAAAATATGTAAAACAGTGATTTGAGTGCCACAACAAATTTGCATAACAGTAAAATGGTAAAATAGGTGAAACTTACTTAAGATATTAAGACCTGCGATGTACCCTATTTACTAAGGCAAATAAAGTTTTATTATTATTATTATTATTATAATGAGTATTCCATATAAATAATATCAAAAAATTAATAAATTACTTACACTTAAAAAGCATACAATGTACACTACACTTCAGTTTAAGGAGACATGTTATGAATGTATTTACATAGGGCTGCGGAAAAATGGGCTTGATGGGCTTATCCTTACGACTCCATATACCTAGCATATATATGAAATGCATACATACATAATATATGCGCACATAATAATCATAACACGCATCAATTAGTACACATAAACCAAACATTATTCACACATATATACATATCTTCACGCCAAGTCTCTCGCGGCGGAGGCAGGAAATATCGAGTGCCAGATTTCAAGATCCTTGCGGACCTGTCTGACTTCCTGCACAACCGTTACCCTTTTCATACAAACACGTCACTTTCTAATGCTCTTGACACCTATATCATTTTAACACCAAAACTCTTTAAATTACATTTTTTTCTTGGTCCTTACTATCACAAATGCGGTCAGCGAGCGTTACACTTCAGAGTTTCAGAATGTATATTTAATATTTCAACAAAAAAAATGTTTGAACGCTCTAATGTTAGTATCAAATGAATTTATATTCCTTTTTGCATTAAAAAGCTCAATTATAATGGAAGGTTATTGGTTTTGATATTAAATATAAGTGTACTTAAAACCACTTAGAATAATCAGCCAGCGAGAAAATAAACAAAAACAATATTCTCTTAGGTATTTATACTCTATTACGAGTAATACAAAATAATTTAAAACGCACCTAATAGGATTAAATATCTATTAATATTTTAATAAGCTAAAATCCTGTCAACACGGACTAGCTCCACTAATAAGCGGTGTGTTTGTGTTATACGATATCATCATCTTATTAAGATTCTATTTGAGGTGACCATGTATACCTTACTAACGGGACTGTCCTGTTTTCATTTTTGGCAAATTTCCTTTAAAGCAATAAAATGTATTTTCTGGGCATGGCTTGTTTTTACCTCCCGTTGGAAATGATCAGTACAATTACTAATATTATTAACTAGCTGTCCCGGCGACCTTCGTTATACCCGTTCAGTTTGTATAGAAAAAGTAAAATATTGTTTTTCCCGTTTTTCATGCAATTTTCCCGGTTTTTCTCATCACAATAACCTTTTAACAGCAACTAACAACAATTATAAAATTATAAATTGAATAAAAAAGAATTAGCCAAATCGATCAAGTCGTTCGGAAAGGAAATTACTAATTTCTTTGCGGATTTATGTTAGTTTTTTTTTATATTTCGAGATGATTCTTATCTTGATTATAAACTTTAACTTCTCGAAAGTAAATAAATCATCTCGAAACATAAAACAGGCTTTTTGTGAACTTTAAGCACTATGACTTAATCGTTACACTAGATACGCTCATGAGAGTAATTAAACTTATCTTGGAACTTGGGTAGGTACTAATAATCTTTGAGTACTAAGAATCTATAAGCTTTACGTTGCCGACCAATCGTGAAACTCGGTTTCAATTCCCATCGAAGGCGGGCATTTGTGTAATCAACACCTAGGTGTCTGTATTCCTAGGCCAGGTATTTAAGTTTATATTTATCGTTGACCCCATAACACCAACATATAATTTGCTTATGGTTTTGATTTATATTTTTATAATTGATTACTGATAAGTTATAAATAACTAGCAATACGTCCCAGCTTCGCACGGGTGCATAAACTTATGAACCTTCCTCTTCAATCATTTTATCTTTTGAAAGAAACATCAAAATCCGTTGAGGAGTTTGTACAAACACTGGAACAGATAGCGTCTAACCGACTTTGTTGTATAATAATAATAATCTTTAATAGACCTTTGCCTTAATAAATACTGTATTAAGTATTCTAAATTTGATCCATCTTACACTAATACATCTATCGGATCCTATTAGTATTATTACAATGTTTATTATAATGTAGGTGTATTATGTTTGCAAATGTAAGGTCCTCCTATTATTCAATCATGTTGTATGTATACTACATAGTGATTATATTTATTATTAGTGCACCAGTCCCGCTTCAATACAACATCATGGACACATGAGCTCTATCTCTCAATCCAACATTTATCTAGACAGGACTCGCGAGGCGTAAGTAAGGATAGATAATGGCCTTGATAGGTTGTACGTTGACTAGGCAGATGGCCGCTAGTCCACTTGCAAAACGGAATCATAACACATGAAATTCACGGACCTCAATTATCCAGGTTTTGTTGCCATCACATGTTGTTGCGGACACGTAATTGCAATTTACTTTTAATTTATTATACGTATCCTAACAACCGGTGGCTCTTCGACTATTTATCGCAAAGTGTTGTTTTATTGGTGAATCACATATACAGGATGTTTTTTTATACAAGAGGAGGCACACGAGCTAGTGGGTCACTTGATGGAAAATGATCACCGCCGTCCACGGACATCCGCAATACACGAGTATTACAGATGCGTTGCCGACCTTTAAGGAATGAGTACGCTCTTTTCTTGAAGGAAGGACGAGGGAAGAAGGGTCATAATTGCTTGGGAATACCGCCTTCGGTAACTGATTCCACAAAGGTGTTGTGCGAGATAAAAAATGCCTGCAGTTATGCGACATGGAAGTCAATTTTTTTATGTGAGAGGTCAGTCATATCAAACAACTCTCCTTATGGTACGAGATAACCGTTAGACGTTAAAGGTGCGTCGCTGCTCTTTATCCAGGATGGTAGGGCTATTATACAAGTCTACCGGTTACCCTACCTTCCGGGCCGGAATATGAAAGAGCCATTATGGCGTTAGGAATAGGTAAGGCGGTGGATCTCTACCCGGGCAAGTTGCTGCACAGGACTCTACCATCATTGTAAGGTTTAAGGTAATGTAACAGTATCGAATAATGACATTTTTAGTGCATAGATACCGGAGGGTAGGGCTGGAACACGAGAAAGTCTTTATGGTGACAGGAATAGGTAAGGCGGTGGATCCCTACCCTAGCAAGTTGCTGCACAGTGCACACACCAGTTGCCTTGTTATTGGTGACCTTTATTATAACTAGTGCTCGCCTCTTAGGAGCTCTCTGGCAGAGAGGCAGATGGTCTATTTTACTAAGCGGACCTGGTCCAATACGAGCACTTCCTTACGTAATGACTTAGTATTTTAAAACAAACTGAGCATGGAGTCGATCCCTTTTGATGTGATCCTATTAATATTATAAATGCGAAAGTTTGTATGTATGGATGTATGGATGTATGGATGTTTGTTACTCTTTCACGCAAAAACTACAAAGCCGATTACGATGAAATTTGGTATGTAGGTAGCTGAAGACCCAGAATAACATATAGGTTACTTTTTATCCCGGAGTTCCCGTGGGATTGGGACTTACGCGGGTGAAACCGCGGGGCGCAGCTAGTACTAAAATATATTGACTATCAAAAGTATTTAAAATACTTACTCTCCAAATGGCATAGTCTTTTGATGACCTGTATGCGTACTTGAACTATGTTTTATTTTATAGGTTTCATAATTTTTAACAAAAGCGATAGTATTTGCAATTAATCAAGTTAACATTTGCTTTAAGTTATCTGGTTTAACAAAATCGGGCTAAAATTGTTCATTCATGAACCATTAAAGAAACTCATTTAAAGGTCGTGAGTAATGTGGTGGCCTCCTTACTGAAACTCATTTAATTTTTTTTTATGTTATAGGAAGGAAAACAAGCAGACGGATTTCCTGAACACGTCATGACGTTATGGCGGCAGGAGTAGATAAGGCGGTGGTACCAATCCGGGCGAGTCGCTGCGAAACTCTGCCATCTAGTCAGATGTCACGGTGTTAGTGATGGTAAGCCTATGCTCGTCTTTTACTAGCTGCCTGGCAAGAAAGGCAGATGGTCTATTTTGCAAAGGAGCCCGGAGCAACACAGATACATCTGCTCAACCTTCGTGGAGTGCACTCGAATTCTCCTGTTGATGCTTCGGTTACGAAGGAAAAGTACGTTGAGTTTTTATTAGCGGGTGTATTGTTGGTGCTAATAAAACAGTTTAGTGGTGTGTGTTGTGTGAAGCTGGATATATTTGGGGATTTTGACTTCCGGGGAGTCCAATTCATTCATAGCACACTGTTTTGCCTGTTTGTTACGCCATAATACGTATACCTTTTTTGGCGGGAAATCGCAAATTAAATAATTTTATTTGAATTCATTTAGTGAGATTTGGCGGGAACGTGGAAATACATGATACATTAGTTTACTCATGATAACTTTTTTGTGCACTTTAACTATGTGAAATTTCGTAATTTACTAGATTTGTGACACAAAATTGTCACCTTATGATACAATAAATTGACGTCTCTGAGTTCAGCCGTAAGAAACTTGACATTCGAGCCTCAATTGACTAGGCACTATTAATTTAACTATAAAGAACTTATATTTTTACTGGCCAGAGAAACCGGAACAATGCGGAGAAAAGAGGACCAAAAACTGAAAGCAAACAAATTTTTAAATACACCCATGGAATTTTTGGTTTGCGGTTTAAAGTATGCAGCTGCTTTCGCACAAAGCTTAAGACTTAATTCACACTTGCGATAATAACACGACAATTACAACCACAGCATACCCACATGACGTCATCGAGTGCATTTTTGAAGTGAAAATGAACTGTAGAATTCATACAAACCAATTCACATTCACATTTCCTACATACTGACTACATCACAACCGCAACTCAAGTACGTCGGAGACACAACATTACTCCGATGCGCCAACGCATAAAGCTGATCTTGCACTACCGCTGCATATCCTCCGGTGTGCGGTGATAGAGATTACTTTAAAATGTCGCCGCAAGAAGATGCAGTGGTAGTGTGCTATACCACAAGACAAATATACAGTAGGAAAACTACCTAACATTAGAAAACAGCACACTTACACTACTATGCTAGTGGAGGAGCACCCTAAGCAGCGAGTAGGCATATATCGAGTATCGCGTCAAGACGTGTGGTCACATTGTTATTTGTTTCCGCGATTTTATTAAATTCAAAGGTGGATTAAATGTAGAGCATTCAAGGCAAACACCTCTTTGGCGCCCCTCTATTAGAGATAAATCGGTAGACCAAGACATTTGTACTTAGGCATGAATGAAATATGTGATGAGAGTGAAGAAAGTAAGAAGTACAGAAGGATCATGGAAATCCATGATGCCCCTCTAGAACGACTGTGTGTGTTTTGACATAAACATTAATTTTATTTTTTTCTTTATTCAAAAACTTCCGCGCTTGCCTCTTTGTAATCTCGCGCCCCTAGGCATGTGTCTACTTTGCCTTAAGATTTCGTTTATTGTTTATTGTTTGTACGTTTTTTTGTTACTCCTTTACGCAAAAACTGCTCAACCGATTTTCATAAAACGTGGCACATACATCGAGCACACGCACATAACTTGGGTAACACATAGGATTCTTTTTATCCCGTAAAAATGTTCTTGTAGGACCATCAGCCACGCCGGCAACGTCGCGGGCCATAGCTAGTTTTACATATGTCCAACTTAACTAAAAAGTATAACAAACTACATTTCAAATTGCAGTACGAAATTGAAGCGTAAAGCGTAAAGTCCTGCTCATTCAGCGCGTATGTAAATCACATAAACGGAAAGACTACTTTCTACCTACCGTTTTATTTTATTGTCCTTGAATTAGAATGACTTTTGACACTTGTAAATCATTTACCAATTCGCCTAATTAATATCTATTCTAATGTCCTAATACATTAAAATTGATAGAGATATCTTATCTTTTAAATTAAAAACTATAATGAGGATAAACACTTTTACTATCGACAAAATTACGCAAAGGTCAAGTGTACTTAATTGGCCTTGTGTAACGCGTGCTTTATATTAACATAACATTAGTAAAACCGGATACGGTTGAAAAACATTTGCTTGTCAAAAGTTTTTTTTTTGTTTTTTTTTTATATTATGACATAAGACACATAAGACTGCCATTCTGACTGACTGGTTATAAATCCAGCATAGATGTTACTGGAGCGTCGCTTTGTTATGGCCGCAATCTCAAACTACGTAAGTAAGGCTACTGTCTTCTATGTCCTCCAACACGGAAGACGATAATGATGAGCACTGATACTATTTATGCAGGAATAGGTAAGGCAGTAGCACAAATCTGGGTGGGCTGCAGCACAAGTAAATTCTTTAAACCAATATTAAGAACCTATCCACAGTTAAAGTAGGTCTACTAGAGTTTTGTTGTTAGGATAGTTTGGTTAGTCATTGAAAAATAACAGCGGTTACCGCATCTAATCTAAAATAGAAAAAGGAAGAAAACATTTATTGACAGACTACAACTTACCACATATCACTAACAAAAAACAACTAGAAATCCAATCTAAGTCTTAACATAAAGAACTTAAATGACTTACAAAAAACTGATGGTAGGATATAGAGGCAGAGTGTGGTAACATGAGTCCGCCAAGGAAAAGTTCAGTATTTGTTGAGGCTTAAGGGGCCATATACGCTAAAATACGTCAGCAGTTTACTGTTTTTTTCATACAAAGCAATCATGGATCTTGCTGAGAAAAATACGCAAGATTAACATTAATATGCTTTACTAGACTAGTGTTTCCAAAACACGATTCATTTCACTTTGCTCGATAGAAAAAAATCAAAAAGTTAACCCTTTTTTGAAAGCTTTTGCTTTCTGTCTACTTCAATTGTGAAAACATCGACACTAGATTTGACATAAACATAGATAAGTACTATACCTAAAAACAAGTGTTTCAGTTTTTATACTTTTTTCAAATTACTTTTATAGTGTCAAAAATAGTGATTTGTCGCTTATGACGTTTACTTTAGAGCGCCATTGTTCATAGTAATCATGGAACGGGGGAGCGCGGCGATTGGCTCTTCTGGCTGACTGAGTATGGGGCCTTAATACACCTCAACACTTGTTTTCAGCTTTCCTCTCTTTCTTTCACTCAGCTTTCTCAACCACTATCTCTTATCTTAGATTGGTTATTAATACCCGCCGTTAGTTAACTTAAGCTTGAATTTACATAGTATGTAAAGTTAACAAACCTTAAAGGTACTGATTTATTTGACTTTGCACCTCCTACCCCGTACTAAGTTAATTTATTATTTTTTCAAATGAGCAATACTAGGCTGAGAAATGTCCAAAAAACTAATTATCAGTACTTTTTTCGCTTATAATAAAATTATAAATATTTCGCTTGTTATCGCTGTGGTCTAGCGCTTCAGTTGTTGGTTGGTGGAGTTGACTGCTTGAGGTCCCGGGTTCGAATCTGGGTCGTGCAACAAAAAGAAAATTGGATTTTTCCAATACCAATTTATACCAATTTTCAAATTTAAAATTGAGCTCTTAAATACCAAAATAGTATTTGATTTTAAAGCAAAACTGATTTCGTTTGTTTTATTGATATGATTGGGGTGTTTGAAATTCTGAAATTGCGAAAATAACCGTCAACTTTACAATATTTAAAAAAGGTATAGCCCCAAAATTAAAATGGCCTAGGGCCCCCTATGGGCCTAATCCGGCACTGGTTCCTCATATCTGTTACTAAAGTATTTAAAGCAATGGAAACCTAGCACCTAAATTAAGTGAACGAAGATCGCCTGATCGGCTAGTATTAATATCGTTCCAGTTGTTCTGGAGCTTATAACAAACCCGGATTAAACATATAGAAAAAGTATCTTCACGCTCATATCCCCAAAGAGGTATGCACAGGCACAAACAAGGCACCCACGACTAGCTGAAGATACTTATTCCCACAATGTGATAGGTGGCAAGCCTATCGCCAACCGGGCACATATCCAATCCTTAGCAACGTTTTTTTAATTATAAAATTGGAAAAACCCATTATCGCTGCAGTTCGCCGGCATGCAGTGCGCAATGTGCGCGTGCGACCTTTTACAAGTGCAATTATCTGACGCGTGCGCTTCTTTCTACCCACACGCACCGATACCTTCTTTTACGGATATGGAAAGTAGAACTTCGATGCACATGTCTTTGCATTCTTTTTTATAACTATTAACACATTGTTTGGACAGTATTTAAGATTTTTTAGTTTTTTTAGAACCGCCATTTGTGAAATTTTATTGTCCCCGTGTTGGTCTGGGCTTCTTTAAAGAAAAGACCATCTGCCTTCCTCCCAGCAGGTCGTAGAAGGCCAAAACAAGCTTACGGTACCAAGAACGTGACATCTGACTAGGTGGTAGAGTTTCACAGCGACTCGTCCGGATTGGTTCCACCGCCTTGCCTATTCCTGTCGTCATAACGTCATTGCTTGCCGTTGAAATGTTCCGGTGCGGAGGATAAGGTAGCTGGTAAACTTTCTTTTGCCCGAAGCCTAACATCCTGGCCTTAGGTTGGTAACACACCATTACTACCTTCGGTGTCTAAATTCATGTTACATGCAATGCCTAGATACCAAAATTGCGTATCATTTAATTTATAAATATGCATTTTTTTTCGAGCAAATCATAAAAATTCAAAGATATTCATAGAAATTTGAAACTTCACAACCAAATTACACAAACTAAGCGCGAAAAGCAAACATTCTGCGCTTAGTTTGTCTTAGTCTTAAAAAAGTTATAAATAAATGTTCAAATGACAATTGTTTAAGAAAATATAGACTATAACCTAAAATAATATTAGTTCTGTGCA
>NJDD01001167.1:62578-73878 GCA_002245505.1 Calephelis nemesis | reverse complement strand
ATTTGAACAAGTGAACCGAAGTTTGCCGGAGCAGCTAGTATAAGGGTGGGCAAATTCTTTTGACCGCGGGCCGGTAAATTAAAAAAAATCGAGTGGCGGGCCAGTAAATTATAATTAATCTTGAGGCGGGCCGGTTTATTAAGACACCTAAAAATACCAGTAAATATTGCGATTATAAAACGTTGTATAAAGATAACATTAGGATTTTTATATTACTTTACAATCCTTTATTAAAATAAAATCTATTTATGAAGTCTTAACATATGAAATACGCAATATATTATATGTTTGAAATATCGATTCAGTATCTTAATTGTTCAAATTTTAGAAGTCTTTTAACATTTCGACCATTAATTTTTTTAAGGAGGTTCATATTTTTTCTAAAAAACCCTCGGCGGGCCAGATTAAAACCTCTCAAGGGCCGGATCCGGCCCGCGCGCCGTAATTTGCCCACCCCTGAGCTAGTACATATATGAAAGTTGTCTTTTTTAAGCCACTTATAACTTAAGTAAAGCTGAACTGATTTGGATAAAAAATGATGTGGAGGTATCCTAAGCCCTGCAGAAGGGTATAGGATTTTTTTACCATGATCGACTACAAGAAAACTGGGAAAAGCAACATTTTAATTTTTTCCCAAACAAATTAAACGGGTGGAAAAAAGCTCGCCGGAACAGCTAGTATCTTACAAGTTGCAGAATTCTCTATTACCACAAAGTAGAAATCAAGTTTCTAGACTGTTATAACAGTGTCCCATACTAATGTCGGTGTACGAAATGATTAAGTAACAGTTTTTAAAAATACTTATTAAAAACTTAAGCCCCTGCAATCCCCTGAGGGCCAACAACGTTCGCTTAGCTGACCACACATCCAGTGAATAAGTAGCTGTCCAAGCATTTTTAACCACCGTTTGCCCGAGGACAGAAAAAGCTTATAATAAACCTTCTGTTAGCTTTGCTTTGCACAAAATTATTTAAAAATTATATAGAAAATAAAGATGACAAAACACTATCTAATATATATACAAGCTAAAAAGTTTGTTTGTATGCATTTGTCTCTAAAACTACTATTCCAAATTCATAAATTAAAGTTTTAATATTATTTTTTTAATTATATTATTATTATATAATTTGGTATATGCATAAAAGTAGCAAATACATTGAACAGCGAATATTTAGCGTCTTATAATACGATGAAAATTACATATTAAAAACTTTAAATAGGTACAGGGGTACATCTTACTTTGGATGTAATCCTGTATTTATAAGATGTACTGAACTCTGTCTATAATATTTAACTTTATTATGAAAGGACCTCATACACGGTGACACCTAAAGGATCAGCCAAGTTTTGAGTTTCGGAATCGATAAACGGTTCGATCTATGAAAAAAAAAATTATAAATTTATCTTTTTTTTTATGACATTGGAAGGCAAACAAGCAGACGGATTTCCTGATGGTAAGAAATTCCCGCCGCCTAGAGACACCAAAGGTGATAATGGTGCGTTGCCAACCAGAGGCCGGGATGTTAGGCCTCGAGCAAAAGTAAGTTTACCGGCTACCTTACCCTCCGAACCGGAACACGTCATGACATTCTGGCGGCTGGAATAGATAAGGCGGTGGTACCAATCCGGGTGAGTCGCTGCGAAACTCTACCACCTAGTCAGATGTCACGGTGTTAGTGACGGCAAGCCTATGCTCGCCTTTTACGAGCTGCCTGGCTCAGGAAGGCAGATGGTCTATTCTACAAAGGAGCCCGGACCAACACGGGGAATCTGACGTAAAATGCAAGATGCATGGTTATAACGTAAGCAAAGCATAAAACTGGTTCCCTCTGATCACAGTCGCATTTACAGGCTGGTGACGTCATGACTCCTACTAGGTCGACACAGCGTGACAAGTGAAGCATTTTTGCGGACTGTTTTAACATGTTTATAAAAGTAAACATTACAATTTGGCAATATTTTTAAAATATATTACCATTTAGGCCTTTACCCCCTTATATTTAAATTTGGCTTTCAAAGTAATCCTGTATAGTGAATGAACTGTTATTAACAAAAGTGTACTTAATTTACTTAATTTAAGAAACAGTTTTTGTGAAGAGCAATAAATAAATATTATTAAATATTATTAACTGTGTAAAACCAACATGAACATCAAAAAGGCGGAACAAAATAAAAAAGTCTTAACTAGGATAAAATGAAGATAACAAGAGATTGAGACAAAACATCACAATTTCAACAACAACCTGCCACCTGAAGAATTTAAATGATGGAAATACATAATCCCTATACGGTATAACTTAATGTGAAAACCTTAATGCACCTTACCAATCAACTACCGATAAATAGCGCATAAAATAGGCTATGAGCGTGAAGGCTGCGACGAATACCGAGCTTGACAGCCTGAAGCGTGCGTACTTTTTGCAAGGGCAGGTGCGTGCGCATATGTTATTAAACTGTCAGTACATAGGTCCACAAAACCAGCATGTATAGCTCTCTGTCACGAATCAAAAGCCCAAAACTGCGGACTTTTGTTTAGAACCATTTTTCATGTTAATATGTAGCGAACAATCAGTCAAATGCAATCATAATTTATCTAAAACTGCGGACTTTTATGTAGAACCATTTTTATGTTCTATTTAGCGAACATAACAGTACGATATGTAGTGTCAATCAGTTACATTCATGCAAGCCACTTTTTATGACACTTAAAATATTACCTTTACCTTGTTTATACTCGTATATTGGCTGTATGTGTATTTGTAAAAAACATCATCATTTGTTTCATACAAATGCTGAAGTCCTAGGCTTATCACATTTTAGAAATAGTCAGAAACTACATGTGCCTAACCAAAAACTCAACGTTTTAATATATTAATTAAAATACTGTGTATTGCATGTCCATTCGTATATGCGACTAAATTTCTGATAATCTTAAACACTTCCGTTAAACAAATTTTGAAAAAAGGTATTCAACTTAAGTTTTTTTATGTAATAGGAAGGCAAACAAGCAGACGGATTTCCTGATGGTGAGAAATTCATGCCGCCTAGAGACACCAAAGATGGTAATGGTGCGTTGCCAGCTGAGGTCAGGATGTTAGGCCTCGAGCAAAAGTAAGTTTACCGGCTACCTTACCTTTCGAACCGGAACACGTCATGACGTTATGGCGGAAGGAATAGGTAAGGCGGTGGTATCAATCCGGTCGAGTCGCTGCGAAACTCTACCACCTAGTCAGATGTCACGGTGTTAGTGATGATAAGCCTATGCTAGCCTTTTACGAGCTGCCTGGCAAGAAAAGCAGATGGTCTGTTCTACAAAGGAGCCCGGACCAACACGGGGGAAAGTATTTAAGTACTTTAAGATAAAACATATTATAGTGTCAAAGATTATCTTGCAGACAAGAATAAGTAATAAAGTATTTTAATTATGATTGGTTGCCGGGGAGTTTGTTTTGCCGTTTCTTCTCCTGTCTGGCTAGGTTTGGAAACGGTGGTAGTTTATGGTACATAGAGGTAAATTAATTTACATTCTAAAAATTGTTTGATTGATTAATTGATTTTTTGTAAAAAAATTATTAAATAATCTTGTAATCAATTCAAAACATTGGTGGAATTTGTTAGAACGATTACATAATTTTTACTAAGATAGTAACACTCATCTTCCGTAATAAACATTTTTTCTTCTTCTTTCTTCTTAAAACAATCAAGCGATTCAAAAGAGCCTGCTAATTTTTACTGTTGATATAAATCAACCGTCACGTCGTCTATGATATTTTTTATAGCGGTCGAAAGATGTTATATGATCACTACCTCACAAATGATTCTTTTTTGTCTTTTATTTTTTCTGACAAAATACCGAACAAGCGGGCTAATAGAAAAAGACAACCGTTGCTAGAAGACTCATAGATTTATCGAATTTGTCACTCCTTACAGCTGCAATCTTACACCACGTGTGTAAATATCGTCTGCACTCTAGTGTCTAACACCACAATAGTAAACACTGACGTTATCGCGATAGGAATATGTAGGGTAGTGGTCCAAATCCGAGCATACTTTAATCGAATAAGAAAAAATGAAACTATATGTAAGCACATTGTGTTGTTTTATTTTTTGAGCCAACGTTTATAAATAATATTAAAGTAGTAACCAAGTAGAATATTGTAAAACTTCAATCGAAATTTATTTAATTATTATGTCACATACTGTAGAAAAGTCTATTCTGTACATTAAAGACATTTAAAAAAGTAGGTCAGACGAAACATATTTCTAACATTTTTAGAATTTTCGTTTGTCTGTCTGTATCTTGCCTGCAATTCTTGCTGAATCTACTTAGCCGATTATCAAAATTTGGCACTTTGCTCGAAACATAAACTACATACCAAACATAGTAAATACAAATTAAACTCATATTAAAGGGTGAGAAAAGACGTCTACCCAAGTAAAGTCGCGGGGACGACTAGCTAAATACAAATTACATAATTATACAGTACAATCCAAGCATTTTATTACAATCGTATTGTGGATCAGTTCACCTTAACCACAAGCAAGTCTGCTCGAATTAAACATATGTGTATTGCTTATTCATTATTTATTACAAAATAAAATTATTGCTTCGAAAAAAGTAGGTGTATGAACACATATGGTATTTTTTACGCAGATGCAGAGAAGCTCTATGACCTATGCCTATATTAACATCGAGATATGTTTGCATAAAGAGAATAAAGCTAAATCTAAAAAATAAGTAAAAAGCATTAATTAATTAAGACTAACGGCCGCGATCAAAGACCTTAATTTTCTTGTAATCTCTCATTAAGTCGACATTTTCTAGACAATTTTGACAACGCTGATATAGTTTTTTAATTATTGTCTTCTCCGATTTTGTCAAATGTTATCTAGTATATATATTTTTTATAATTAAGGGATTTTTGTAGCTCTTTTACTACGAAACCTAACCCATCAACAGGGCTATAACAACTTATGATTATGCTTAAATAGTGATACCGGTTTGCTAAAATGTAACATTAAAAAAATATTGTGGAAAGTACAAGTGAGGTTAACAAATTGTTTCTAGAATGGAATTCCACCAAGCACCGACGATAAGAAGTATAGAAACTAACATACGAGTAGGTTTACAATACAACTCTTTGTTGTGCACCAAATACAAATAAATCACAAATGCATTAAAATAACTTACACTAAGAAGATACACAAAGGCGGCATTATCGCCAAGGCAGCGATCTCTTCCAGGCAACCCTAAAGTATGGAACAAGATTTAGGGAGATACTGTTTAATGGTGCTCTTAAAAATATAAAAATGCATCTAATACTAGACGTCACAAATTATTCTATAAGAAGAAACTTGTTTTAATTATTAGTATTTAAGACAAACAAGAAAATTCAAATGTAAACTACATTACATTGAATTCAGAAAGTGACGCTTTAACATGCTTTTGAAAATGTGAAGATTTGGAGTTCTCCTGATATCTACTTAGATAGAATTCCAAAGCCTCACTGCTTCCGAAGTGAAAGAACGGCTATAGTAACAAGTGTTTCGAGAGGGAACTTGAAGAGTACAATTACCACTGGACCTGAGGAATTTTACTTCATTGTTTCAAAATTAAATCTCTCCTTTAAATAAATAGGCGCAAATGGATCAAAGAGAATGGAGTACAAAAGGGAGAGGATATGACAGTTCCGGCGAATGTAGATAGGCAACCACGTGAGCTTAACACGAAATTCCGTTTTATTGCAGAATCATGTTTTTGAAGTTACACTTCTTTTGGCGCGTTAGGAAAAAAATATGAGGGTAAATTTTTACGATTCGCGCGCACACCGTCACGAAAAACCGACATGATGAAGTTAGCTATAGCTAACATTTTAGTTTTTTGTCATATTTTTATTAAATATTAAATAAACTTTATTTAACTAAATAATGCATTATAATAAAACTTTTAATGTATTAAATGCCGTTTTTCTATGGTTAGTGTCATTTTGTCTACAAATGTAAAATAAGGCAAAAGATAAAATTTTTAAAAAGATTTTTATCTTATTACGCCGAAGAAGTATAACTTCTAAAGTGTGTACATAAGTACACACACAATTTTTTATTTTACTTTTCAAAAATCTTTTCGGCTGTTGTGACCCTACACTAAACATACAAAATCGCATTTGATGCAAGTGCACAATGTCAAGCTTTATGCGGTAACAGGCATGTGCTCGGTGCACCCGAACCGAGCTTTTACGGTTTCTTTTGCACGACGCCCACCACATGACTCGCCTTCTTGACTGCTGGCTGAAATATGCGGTCAGCATTGTTACTAACTGTGAAACACGCTGTTTTTGTTTCTTTGCTTCTTCAACTATTACGTTTACAATTAATTTAATTTAATAATAAATATATCGCCTCTGTGGTCTAGAGATTCAGTTGTTTGACTTGACTGCATGAGGTCCTGGGTTCGAATCCCGGGTCGAGCAAGAAAAGAAAATTGTTTTTTTTTCTTAAACTTTTTAATTTTGTAAAATGTTGCAACTTAGTGTCTTTGGTTAGTCGTGAGTGCCTTAGTTGTGCCACTGCATACCTCTTCAGGGATATGGGCGTGAAGATACTTTTTTTTCTTACTATACTTTATGAACTTATAGAAGAAATAGTAGCACATTGCGTGCATGCATTTTTTTATAATAATGGAAGGCAAACAAGAAAACGGACTGTCTGATGGAAAGAAATTCACGCCGCCTAGTGACAACAAAGTTGGTAATGGTACTTTGCCAACCTGAGGCCGGGATCTTAGACCTTGAGCAAAAGTAAGTTTACCGGTTACCTTACCCTTCGAACTGGAACACGTCAACGGCAAGCATTAACGTTATGTCGGCAGGAATAGGTAAGGAGGTGGTACCAATGCGGACAAGTCGCTGCGAAACTCTACCACTCTACTACAACTCTAACAAACAATGTAAAAATGATACAGAATCCAGAAAATTATCCTCGTTGGCCGAGGGGTTAGACTACATGCTTAAATCCATTGACCAACGAGGCTCGAATTCGGTTCCCAACGGAGTCAGACGTTTGAGTTATGACCATTAGGATTTCCGATTCTGGTGTCAGTATTGTTGTATAACTTCCATATCACAAGCACATTATTTGCTTTTTTGGGTGGTTAATTTGCGTAATTTGTCCAGGGATGTTTATTTATATACCCAAAATGTTTGCTATAATGTTAATATTTTTTTTAAGACAAATATAATAGATACCAACAAAAGCCCCGGATAAACGTCATTTGTAAAGCACAAACTGTCAAACGCGCTTTAATTTTTTTTCTCAAACTTCCCAATTGTATTTTAATTTTAATTTCTTGAGAACCTGACAAAAGCATACAAAAAAAAAGACAAACATATAATTTGGTTAAATTTTTCTTCAAACTAAAGGTAAAAGCGATTGCTTTTCGTGTATTGTATACCTTTAGCGGCTATTTACTATGCTTAATATTTATAAAAAGACTAATAATTTTACATATCACTCGTTTTGGCCGACTTTAAAAAAACAGGGAAATAAATATTTGACTCTTTTCTATGTATGGTAATCGATTTGGATCTGGAACAATTTTAAAAGTCCTTTTTTTATTTAAAGACAAGAAAGATGGTTTCATGGTCATAAAGTATGAAATGATAATGGAAAGCCAGGCAACTTGAGGAAAATACACATTTATTGTGTATTTATATTTAGTGTAATATTTTGGACTTAAAAACATATTGTGGTAAGTAAGAGACTCAAAATTTTTTTTAACAAAAATCCTTAAATATAATTTAGTTGTCCCGGCTAACTACGTTCCACCCGGTTATTTTGTTTGGGATAAAATAAAATGTTGTTTCCACTAATTTCCTCTCAGTTTTTCCCTTTTTCTTATTATTTGAACTTCTTTGGAGTTAGGCAAATTGGTTCAGGCGTGGCGGTTTAGCGAGATTAACGAGCAGCAATTGATTTTTATGTGAAGTGTAAATCTTGCACAAAAAGGTCTGTTTTGTCTGGAAAAGTCTAGAAATAATTATTGCGTTCAACTTTTAAATTCTGCTAAGAATTCTATGGGTAATGTAATAAATCAGATAAAGTACCATTAGTTTGGATGTAAGATTATGCTAAATTAATATATCATGCGAAGATTTAAAATTGAAATATCGTTTGCAATAAATATTGCTACCTAGGGATAAGCCAAGAAACATTATTAAAAAAGTATTAGACATTAAGGAGTTGATCGCCGCTGTGGTCTAGTAGTCCGGTGTTTGTATTGACTCCATGTAGTCTAGGGTTCGATTTCCAAGTCCGGGGCTCTATATACATAAAAATGAAGGCCCATTTCGCGTGATCATCGTATCACGCCCGAATGGATGGAGCACTTTTGCTCAATCTTTTTTTGTGTCATTGTCAGGAGAAGAGTCATATGCGCTACTATACTGTCAAAGAGGCTCAGATTTTAGGTAAGCTTTTGCCATTCTAATAAAAACTTCTTAAACTAGCTTAAGCTCTCGATTTTAGAGGTATTTCACTAAGTACTAAAATTAAAACTTAGTAAAAGTCTATTGTTCCGCAAGGTATTAAGAAGTCTTAATTTAGAATAATGTTATATGTTCGGTTTGATTTGATTCAATTTTCCTACTACTAGGAAAAGTTTGCTTATTATTGTATTTCTTTAAAAACAAGGGTTTATTTTAAAAAAGAACTGAACGAGTAGTTTATTTCTTTAACTAAGCTACGTTTACTGGCTACATTATAACCGTTAAAAGCAAAACACAACAATAGTGAACACCGACGTTATTGTGATACTAATCCAGTCAAATCTTTAAAGGATTCTATCTATCTACACTAGTTGATTAATCCAACAATCTATGTTACCTCGGTCCACTAGTAAGCGATGGGGTCATCACATCTTAACATCAAAAAGTGATTGAAGAAGGGCAATAAATATGCAAATAATTAGATGGTGTTAAGTGTAGAGGGGGGGTGACACGCGCAGACGTTTGAATAAATCCGTTAAGGGCAGAGGCGCACATGCCGCGGCACCCGTGCCTCGGTGAATCTTGTCGACCGAGACCGAGGGACAACACTGTCATCGATAACTTTATCGATATATTTAACATGGTATTACGAAATTACGAAACATTAATGTTCAAACACTGAAGGTTTTCCAGAATGTTAAAATGGGTTTAACATTTATTTTGGATAATAAGAATTTCGCTCGCAATTTTGTCAGTTTTTTCTGTTTGTTCTAGATATTCCCAGTTAAAGTACTACTTGATCAATTTTGTTTATCATAATGTAAAAGGTCTGGGTTCAATTTAAAATATAAGTTTCATCGAAATAAAATATAAATTTTATTTCATGCGGGTGAAGTAGTAATCGTAACAGAATTACTTAAAATATGTAAGTTTTATATGAGTTCGTAATAGTACAGAGATATTATTTACAGTGTGAGTTACACTGTGTACCATATCTTGACATGAGCAGTAACAGCAAATTTGAAAAATAATTATTCCCTTACTAGAACAAACCCTATTTTACTTCGCACGAACAACATTTAATGGTCGACGGAGAAGACCACAAGTACCTAGTCTTTAATACGAAGATTTCTTTTCTACATCTCTACCCGCAATATTTACAAAGGAGAGAAATGTAGGACAAAATAATTTTGTAGCCTTTCGGACGTTTTCCGTTTAAATTGCCAATTTCTGCGTGGGTACCAAATAACAAGCAATGAAAAATCTATAGTAATGATTATTAATATCTACAAAGTTTATAAAATAATATTCAATGTTAAGTGCTAATTTGGATAGTTACATAAGTTTTAATACTAGTATGAATATCATTTAATACAAAATAAAAATAACTAACACCAAGTACATAATTGCGTTAAAAATAAGGTTAATGACGGTTTTAAGTCTAAAAAAGCAAAAGGAAATGTATAAACACCATCAAATCTTTTCGATTATCGATATCAAGTTTTGCCTTGCGTTGGAGCATCTCTGTTTGGGCCCACCTGCCACCCGCACCCCCACGCTATATTTTATTCCACTTAATCGTCCTTTCCGTTATAATGCCAGAGGTTTTTTATCCTATACTTAAAGCAAATATTCTTGTTCCTATAAACTACAATGTTCAACCGCCCTATTAACTATAATAGACACTTTTAATTGAGAATCTATAAAAGGTTTCGCGAACAGACTTGCCTTATAAGGTAGAAACATTCATCATGGTTGCCGTGGTTCTCATCTGCCCAATTAATAAAAGTTGACTGTAAGAAATGGACGTGGACAGACCAGCCGCCTGCGCAACCTTCTAGTACCGGTTCTTTGCAGCTGAAATAGCATCGCAACCATCCGCTAGACATTTTATTTTGATTCACTTGTATCGATACCAGTCTGAGTGTTTTTATCATCCTTAGCATAATCCTAGCTTCTCCATTAGCATATCTAACACTTTTATCGCTATACCGCTGTACAAACAATCATTACACTTTTATTAATTAAGATATTAAAACCAATTAGTATATTTATGACATATCTCAACTTGTTTTTCTGCATATAAACTTACTTTACATACGATCAACTTTCAAACCGTAAAAACCTAACAGTATTTTTTATTGAAACTTGGATGCCATTCATAGTGGTTATTTTTTGTGTCAATCTTGATAGAATTTTGGATAAAATACAAAAACAAGAAGAGAAAAGGAATAATAAAAAGGATGGGGCGCGTGCCGGCGCGACATGTGCACGTGAGGGACACGGGCCGGTAACGGGCCACTTGCGCCACGCGCACGCCGTTATCCACCGCTCAACCAGTAATATTAAGTTAGCGCTTTCGCCGCTGAAACTATCGCTTTATAGCTTATCTGTGCTTAAAAATAGCTTCACCGCTATATCTGTCACTCTAAACCTTATCTGTGTTCCAAAATTATTTAACTTTGAAAATAGAACGTATTTTGTTATGAGCATGGTTAGTAAAAGACATTACAAAAAGCCTAGTATGGACTAAAAATACATATTATACTTTTATATCTATTTTATATATCACTAATTTTAAACTAAAGTATTTTATAAGGGTCGCCTCTGTGGTCGAGCGGTCCGGGTGTTGGACTTGACTGCATGAGGTCTCGGGTTCGAATCCGGGGTCGGCCAACAAAAAGACAATTGGATTTTTCCAATTTTCTAATAAAAAAAAAAAAAATGTTGGTCGGGATTGGAAACGTGCCCGGTTGGCGATAGGCTTGCCACATATCACATTATGGGACTTAGTATCTTCGGCTAGTCGTGGGTGCC
>NJDD01001167.1:20059-49037 GCA_002245505.1 Calephelis nemesis | reverse complement strand
GTAGGTACTGGTACAAATGTTTGTATGTGTGAAAAACCAAAACTCTGACCTGTATTTGAGATAACCTACATAACCTGCTGGAAAAATTAATAAATAAATATTGTCACAGTCACACATATTGAACCTAACCCCAAAGTAAGCAAATTATATGCTTGTGTTATGGGTGTTAGTCAACGATTCTTATACATGTAAATACTTAAATAGATACCAGAATAAATTTAATCAACACCCAGACCCGGAAATGCAGAAATCTAAATGTTCATCACACAAATGCCTGTCCCCGTCGGGAATCGAACCCAAGCCTCGCGGTTGGTCGATGTTGTTAGGCGTGTACGCTAGCCACGCGACCAACAAGGCGGTCAAACTTTACTACCACTTCATTATTCCTGGGTTAAATTTCATTCAGAAACTTGCAAGTGACACTAATTGACTTCACTAGTGGTAGTAGCATTAAATAAAAAAATATTCCTGGATAAGTTACACAAATTGAATCTAACCCCAAAGTAAGCAAATTATATGCTTGTGTTATGGACAACTGTCAACGATACTAATATATAGAAATACTTAAATAGATACCAGAGTAAACTTAATAAACACCCATACCCGGAAATGCAGAAATCTAAATTCACAATCACACAAATACCTGCCCCCGTCGGGAATCGAACCCGAGCGATTTTTCAGTGTGATTAGTCATGTACACTAGCTACTCGACCAATGAGATAGTCAAATTGTAATTTCATTTATATCCTAAAACAAAAAGATATCGTATTTAAAAAAAGATGAACTTGGATGCGCATCATAGATATATCTCGTCACTAGAGTTAACAAAAATTGGTGGTAACTCTGCTATGCATAAACTGCACTTATTCTATTACTGTCCGACACGGAAATTGAACCGATTTTCATGAAATTTTGGCACTGACATAACGGGAGACTTGGATTACCACACGCAATAGTTTTTATCCCGAAAAAATGTTCCTGTGAGACCATTAACCACGCGGGCAACGCCACGGGAAACAACTAGTATTATGTAAGAATATTTCTAAGTAACCTACTTTTCGAAAAAAGAACCGTCATAATCCATTTGGTATTTCGAAAAAATAACCGTCATGATCCATTTGGTATTTTGAAAAAAGAACCATCATGATTCATTTGGTATTTCGAAAAAATAACCGTCATGATCCATTTGGTATTTCGAAAAAAGAACCATCATGATTCATTTGGTATTTTGAAAAAAGAACCGTCATAATCCATTTGGTATTTCGAAAAAAAAAATCGTCATAGTAATCGTTCATCAAAAAACATACAAACGAATCAAAAACCTCCGTTTTGGACTTGGTTGAAAAGGATATTATGAAAAGTACACGCTTTGATTGATTTTCTTATGTTAACACTTGTATCGGTTCCCACTGTACATATAAAAACCCTAGTGACAACCTCGACCAAGGTAATTACCCGCTGGGTAATAAGGGCTTGCTTTATTGGAACAAGAAATTGCGACGCTCAGTCCCCGCGTATTAGTTAAGCTATTAGCCAATTAGTTGTTACAACTCGAATAGATTTCAAATGATTTTGCATGTTTAGTTGCACTTTTTATACAATCTATTTTAATAGCTAGCTGGCTTTGCTTTTGTATTAGTATTCTAACTTTTAGGTACTAACAACAGTTTTTTTCATTTACATGTGAAACATAGCGGACAAAGGTCTGGAGGTAAGGACTGAAGGTTCAGAGACGACCGTAAAGATCCCTCCCTCTCTCTCTCCTGAGACCAGATGTTACACCTATTGTACAAGTCTACCGGCTGTCCTACTCTCCGAGTAATCGCGTAAAAATTATACGAAAAAAGCATACAGTAGAATTTAAAACCTCCTCTTTTTAAGATCGGGTAGATAATAATAAAGTAAAAAATGATTAAATTTCGCTAACATTATTATTGAAACTAACTGTACCCACACTATATGAAAAAACCTCCCCTACATCAAATGTGTCCACTAATTAATCACATAATATAATTGTACCAAAATCTATGCAATTCAATAGATTAGTCAATTTTTATAGTGGAATTGATATTGGTTGCATTGAATATGCTAAAAAAAATAAAATTAAAAACATTGACTAGTGACAAAAGACTAACGCGAATGCCAAAACTTAAAGAAAGAAAGAACCCTGAGGAACATTTGCGGTATTTACATACTAATATATCTTTAACAACCCTCGACTAAACCTATCTTTTACGAGTATATAGCTAGGAATCATATCAATCATGTTAGCTTATAAACAAATAATCTGCATTCAAATCAATCCCTTCGTTTAAGAGTTATGACGGCACAGACTATTACCAAACAGGTTTTACTAGGTGGTAGAGTTTCGCAACGACTCGCCCGGATTAGTACCACCGACATACCTATTCCTGCCGCCATAACGTCACGACGTGTTCCGGTTCAGAGGGTAAGGTAGCCGGTAAACTTACTTTTTGCTCGAGGCCTAAGAACCCGGCCTCATGTCGGCAACGCACCATTACCGCCTTTGGTGTCTCTAGGCGGCGTGAATTCCTTACCATCAGCAAATCCGTCTGCTTGTTTGCCTTTAATAATATTAAAAAAAAACAGAAATTTATACAACCCTTTTTTTCCTTCGGGGGTTGATTAAATAACAAAAACAAAACTGCTAATTTCCTTGTAAAAGATCGCCATATCCTGATGAATACGTAAATACGGATAATAAATCTGTAAAATAAGAATTTGATTGTTATACGAGTATAATAACGAGTATTTAGTTACAGATTAGAAGCGGACAGCTTCAAAGAAATTATGAATCCCTAACAGTAATAAAAGCGACATAAGAATTATTCTAAACAGTAAATAACTGATTTAGTCATATTTTTTTATTTAACAACAAAAAAATGTAACGTAAAATGTAAATGTTAACGGGTTAGAAAGGAATTAAAAATTTCGCCACGGGACTTGAATCCTCAGTAGCTCAATTGGTTAGAGCATTCGTCGGCTTGAGACGAAAGGTTACAGGTTCAAATCCTGTCTGGGGCGAAATTTTTTCTTTCTTTAAGATTTATATAAACAAAAAAATGTATTTTTCCTATTTTCTTATAAAATTTAACGTTACCCGTGATTGAATATTTGCCCGGTTGGCGATAAGCTTGCCACCTATCACATTATGGCACTTTGTGTTTTCGGCTTGTTGTGGATGCCGTGGTTATGACTTTGCCTAACATTTCGGGGATATGGGCGTGAAGATACTTTTTTAATATAATTATTAGATTATATATACATGTGTTGCATTTTTCTAAATAACTTAAATGTATTGGTATAGAGAATATTTCACAATTTCTTCAGCTTTATCACAAAAATGGCTAATTCTGAGAATGGCTGTTCCAATTTTAAATAGCACGACAATTATTAGAAAGGGAACATAAAATTTAAAGAATGTAGATTTAATTTTTGTGTTATTCGAAGGTTTTCCTTTTGTTATAGGAAAGCAAGTTTCCTTATCATGTATGCAAATTTTATTAAGGTCTTCCACAGCAACCAATGCAAACAGATCACTTGTAATTATTTCTGTTAAACTGTTCCATATAAATTAAAAGAAGTTTTTCTTTTAATTTATATGGAACAGTTTAATAACTCGTTTAACAACAGTCTTATTATATATTTTTTATTAGTATTAAAGAGTGCGGGTTAAAGAATCCCGAGGATCACTGCGACCTTGACAGATCTATTGTGATCACGCCTCTTATTTATTAAGCTTACATAAGTTCCGCAAGGCCGGCAGTCACTAGGAACTGTACGATGCACTTGGGACTTATCAAATTAATATCTTGGGGGTTAATTATGTGCCCACCCATAAGTCTACTCCTTACTTGGTTAAGTGCTGGGCACTCACAGAGTATGTGTTTCTTCTGCCTCCAAGCAAGCTCTACAATCGGGCTCTTCTGCTAGACTCATCCTGTTTAAATGTTTGTTGAGTCTGAAGTGTCCTGTTAACGCTCGGACTAAGATCCTGAGCTCTTTTCTTTGCATGATCATTGCAATCGATGAAAATTTGGTACAAAACCCCATGACAAGAGTTTTAGCGTGCTGTTGGCCTACAGTTTTCAGACAGTTGGACACGCTTTCTTGCGGGTCCAAATCTTAAGCAAACTTCTAGAAGTGCTTCTGGCAATCCCACAAACCGGTTCAGGTCCTGTGCTGAGAGCGTCTGAGCCCCTTCTAGCCAGTTCGTCTGCAGCTTCATTTCCCTTAACACCTGTGTGTCCAGGAACCCATCCTCCAGAAAACAACAAAGTAACTCTTACTTTGTTGTTTTCTCCAAACTTGTTTAAGACTTGAGCACATTCGAAAGTGAGCTTGGATTTAAACTCGACGGATTGCAATGCTTTTAAAGCTGCCTGACTATCCGACAGTATAATGATATGCTTATGAGAGTAGGAGCAGCTTAGGTTTTCTTGAGCACACACCAAGATAGCATAAATTTCAGCCTGATATACAGTAGCGTGAAGACCCAAGCTTACATGCTTGTTGAATAACGGCCGTTGGCAGTAGACACCTGCTCCCGCTTTCCTAACTTTTCTTGATCCGTCGGTAAACGTCCCCTGATTCGATTGGTTTTGGTACTCCGTTAATCCATTCATGTAATAAGTAGTAGTGGTAGTTTAAAAAAAATGTCGACGCGCACATGAATGGTTCAAGTGAATAAAATTTTTTTCTGATTCTGATTCTGAGTATAATATTTAAGATATAGGACTATAAAATATATATATAGGAAACTAGCTGTGGCCCCACAGCAACGTTTTTTCGGGATAAAAATTATTCTACGTTAATCCAAGTCACCCTCAACGTATGTACTAAATTTCATGAAAATCGGTTCAGCTGTTTTTGCGTACAGGAGTAACAAACATACGAACTTTCGCATTTATAATATTAATAGGATAGGATATATTAAATTGAAAAAATATAAAATTATTATAGCCGACTGTATAACCCTTAATATCATAGACTGATACAAATCACTTAATTGCAAAATTTAGCAATCCACTAAATTCCATGAAAGAAATTGACGTTTTAGTCGCTTTATTACGCTGAAAGTTTATTCGCCATGTTCATCTGTTGTACGTTGTCTATTTTTTTATGAAACTGGAAGGTAAACAAGCAGACGGTGTTCCTGATGGTAAGAAATTCACGCTGCCTATAGACACCAAAGGTGGTAAAGGTGTGTTGCCAACCTGAGGTCGGGATGCTAGGCCTCGAGTAAAAGTAATTTTATCGGCTACCTTACCCTCCGTTTTACAAATAAACTGAATTGAAAAAATATGAAATTATTATAGCCGACTGTACAACCCTTAATATCATAGACTGATACAAATCACTTCAATTACAAAATTCAGCAGTCCACTAAAATCCATGAAACAAATTGACATTTTAGTCGCTTTATTACGTTGAAAGTTCGTCATGTTTATTGTAATATCATTTTTGTTATGCTAAAAGTGGTTTGAGTTAATGAAGATTGTTTTAGTCCGATATATTGTGAATTATTAATGCGCATACGCAGCGGGCGCCGTCCGCTTCCATTATTCTGATTCTTCATTTGGCTGATTGAGCTTTTAATACGATTCGTCGACAAACCGTCGGTGGCCTTAATCAGGGCGAGAGCTGTCAACAAATAGTCGGATGGACGTTAATGGCGGCGGTCACGTAATAACAATGACAATAACATTTTAAATTGATCAGTATTTTGATGTTAGTCATGTGCGGTGGTTTCTGTTGAACTGATTTAATTATCCTAATGATTCTCAAACTGTGAATTTTTAATCTTCTTTTTCTTTCTTCAGTTTTTGGCATTCGCGTTAACATTTTGCCATTAGTCAAGTAGAAATTTGCATCAAGTTAACCAATTTACCAAAATCGGGTTTCAATAATTCAAAATTAGTCACAAATAGTCAATAAAAGTCATATCGGGTCTTGGGTAATGCGTTTTTTTATCTGTGATTGAAGTAAAGATTTCGACCACAGATTAAAAATATTGTTAGGCTTTGACAGCGCGGGAAAAAGTCCGTATTCATAATCGTTGTTATTGTCTGTAAATAATGAACATATTTAAATTATTCAAATGTAGCTTAGCTTTAGATAAGCTATTTAGTTTAGATATTTTAAAAATAAATGTATTTTTTAAATGATATGGTTACATAGAAACTAGAAAAATGTAAAAGTCAATTTTAACTTATATTTATTTTTATCTCGATTTCTCTTCTGAAAATTTTTGAATAGCTCTTATTTGACTAAAGCATTACTCTTGTCACTTCTAAGAAGAGTCTTTTAAGTAGTTAAAAAATATAATTTATAAAATACGAGGCATCTAAAATCGATGTACCTAGGTACCTATTATGTAAAAATAAATCCATATTTCTATTTTTCACGACGTAACTTGTGAACGACTATTCTCACTTCATTCACTTTTTTAACTTTTAATGCTATTGAAGGTAAATCTTAATAGTCCAAAAATATTAAATAAACTCAATTTTTTCCTTTTTTGTGACTGTCATACAACAGATATGCCAGTCCAAGATTGCAATAACATTGAAACTTAAGCGCCACTAATTTAATCAAAAATCAATTCAATCGTTGTGATCTTATCTTTCAATCGTTTTAAAGTTTAAACGGTTTGAGAATGTATATTTAATTCTTTCTATAATTTATTATTAATATGAATTACGTTAATAATACTTAATGAAAATTACGCAGAAGTTTGGCAAATTCAAAAAAGTCACATTTTTTTGCCCAAATGGTGCCTTATGCGTCGCATTGTACTTAACGATTAGAAAAAGTGTGACGTTTTGTTTGTAATTATCTAGGTAGTATTTACGTAAAGCAACGAGCATCAGTTTGTCACCAAAAATATAAAGTAACTAGTTCATCCGGCAGACGTAGTTCTACTATTTTTTTAATGTGGTTTTAGTAAAAAATTAGTGTGAGTTACCCTTTACTTACTCGTATGAAAAATAGATAATAGCTGATTTTCAGACCTACTGAAAATGCATATAAAGTTTAGTGAAAATCGGTAAAGCCGTTTCGGAGGAGTACAGTTACTAACATTGTGACGCGAGAATTTATATATTATAAGATGAATAAATTGTGTAACTCAAAATCTTTATATTTTTATTTTTAACTACGAGTATAAATATATAAATAAATATTCCTATATTCCTGGACAACTAATGCAAATTGAATCTAACTCCAAAATAAGCAAATTATATGCTTGTGTTATGGGTGTTAGTCAATGACTAATACATAGAAATACTTAAATAGATACCAGAATATATTTAATAAACACCGAAACCCGGAAATGCAGACATCTAAATGTTTATAACACAGATGCCTGCCCCCGTCGTGAGTCGAACCCGAGCCTCGCGGTTGGTCAGTATGGTTAGACGTGTACGCTAGCCACTCGACGAACGAGGCGGTCAAACTATGAATTAATTTGAAGATTCGTTTTAAAATTGATTAAATATCAATCCAAATAACATTGAATAATTCCTGTAATATAGCGACCCAATAACAGTGACATATACTACGATTGATTTTACTTACTCGTATGTTATAACTTATGACCTAGCTATAAGTTCTAGGTATAACTTTATTAAGTTGAAACGCAATCATTTACTTTGATTAACAAATGCAATTACTTTCAACATACTTATACGTGAATAAAAAACATTCTAAAAATGTGAGTAAGTAAGTATGTTGACGCCCATATCCTTGAAGAGGTAGTCAGAGGCACAACCAGGGCACCCTTAACTAGCCCATGGCAGTAAGTCCCACAGTGTAATAGGTGGCAAGCCTATCGCCAACCGGGCTCATATCCAATCCCGGACAACGTTCGTTGTATTAGAAAATTGAAAACATAAATTTACTAAATCTTTGTTGCCCGACCCGGGGATCGAACCCGGGGACTTAAAAAGTCAAGTCCGATGCCGGACCGCTAGACCACAGAGGCAATCAAAAACATTCTACTGCTAAACAAACTGCTCTACAAGTGCTACTCTACTTTTTAAACTACTATTAACAGAAAAATGCAGGGACTTAGTAGTATAAGAGTTTTATAGAACATAGATTAAAGTACTCCTAGGTTCAAACTGGTGATATAGTCTCTATCACATATCAACTTTTCTCTTAATCGTCGGCTTATTGCACAAACTCATTAACTAGAAAAATCACTAACGGCCAATATTAATAATCAATCCTAATCCAAAACTTGCTGTCAAAGATTGACATTTTGATCCATTTTTATGTTATTGCTTGCCAATAACATATCTGTGGACCGGATGAATATGGCAATTGTGTAAAGGATAGGCCGGCGGATACGCAGCTATCTCGATTGCTTGAAATCCATCTTTAGAGAAATATTATTAACATTGGCCGTAAATGCGTTTCTTTCATGGATGGATTTATTTTGACATATTCTACAAAATGTCGAAACTCACTAATTTCTAATTAATTTACTTTAAATGTTACGCAGCTTGCTTTGAAGGATGATATGGGCAAATCAACATAACCACTAACTCATCCGAACTAAACTACCATTAATCTTAGAATAATTAACATGTCACATAAAGACTCTGTGGTCGTGTGGCCTCTGTGGTCTAGCGGTTCAGTTGTTGGACTTGACTGCATGAGGTCCTGGATTCGAATCCCGGGTCGGGCAACAAACGGAAATTGGGTTTTTCCAATTTTTTAATAAAAAAAAAAGTTGCTTGAGATAGGATACGTGCCCGGTTGGCGATAGGCTTGCCACCTATCACATTGTGGGACTTAGTATCTTCGGCTAGTCGTGGGTACCCTGTTTGTGCCTCTGCCTACCTCTTTCGGGATATGGGCTTGAAGATACTCAAGACTTCTTGCAATAAGCCGAAGCTATAATCTACTTTTGTTAATAAGAGGGCTAAAGTTCAAATAGAGAAGAAATGAAAAAGGGTATTTTACACTACATATTATAAAATAAAGTCCCTTTCCGCTATCATATTATGATCTTATCTTTATACTATCTTAGATCTTTAGAATTACATTTTTTTTTATAAGTATAGTGTTTCAAGAAGAAGGTTTATATGTGCAATAACATATAGATTTATCCACCCGTGCGAAGCTAGGAGGGGCTGATAGTTGTAGAATGTAGATAAACCAAAATCGGTATAAAAAAAACAAGTCAGTAATAGAGCATCATACGTATGTCCTTTTGAATAATCTTATACCGCCTTATTTATAAAGAATCAAATACCTACTCTAAGCTTTAACTTAACATAATGTGGTAATTCAGCTGAGCCAACTTAGCTTATTTTAAGTGTATGCTATTTTTTTTCAATAAAACAAAAAGAAAAGAGATGGATTTTACACATGTGAGATAATTCCAGATATGTCAACTCGTGGCAGAGGAATAGATTGAAAATATTATACATATTTTAATGGCATTTACAAACTAATCTGACAGCACAAAACGTATTTTGTCTCTTTCTATTACTGATGTTGGAAGAAGATAGCAATAACTTAAAATTAGTTTAGTGGTGGATGCCTTTATTACACTGTGATACAACGTATAACGCCAACTTAAAGCTAGGAGTACTTTAGTCTATGTTTAATAATAAGACAGGCTAAGCTTAATTAAAACAGAGCTAGGAAATGACATATGTAGTTTATTCCAGGATGTCCCGACATGTGCTGCTCTCCCGCCTGGCTGAGCAGTTCCAAGCTGCGCCACCTCCAGGACAGAGATTTCTGTCTCCAGAACGCAGCGTGTCTCCACATTCCCCCACACCACAATCTCCGCCACAATCGCCGGACTCAATCACTAACCATCGCCTTGATCTCTTACAACTTGGCGATATCGAAATTGCTGGAAGAGCACTCAAACAATACGCGAGAGCAACTGGTAAGCAATTAGTATATGGGAATCTGAAGAAAACTAGACTATTAACGAAAAAATACCTCAGACAAGACTTGAACCTGCTCTCTTTGGTTTTTCGCTGATGACTGCTCTAACCTACAAAATTTGCGGCCGCCATACTGTTAGTGCTCGCCATTGTAGTGTTCCCCTTTAGAGAGTTGGCAGATAGTACCTTATAGAGTCTAATATCCCATCCTAGGTTTGGCAACCCACCATTAACTTATTTGATATCTTTCATATCAGATACCTTACTTTTAATAGTTACCTGATCATTTCCCATACACCTCTTTCATTAGCTAATAAACTCTGCTTTAACAATATCGATTTTAATTTGACAGCCCTAGAAGTGGCCACGTTCAATTACTTATACAAAAATTAAAAACCTTATTACATGACAGAAATTTCTAATTTATTCGATAAATATTTGGAAGATATCTAAGATATCTATCAAAGGAATAAGGGCACCACTGAAAAAAAAATCTTTTATATGGTAATTTGAGAATACATGAAGAGTTAGTAAATATATAAAAGCGAATATCGCATCTTCTAATACAACAATATTCTAGTCTCACTAGATCACTATATATAAATTACGTGTCACGTTCTTTGTCCGCGATGGATTCTTAAACTGCTTAACCGATTTCAATCAAATTTGCACACCGCGTGCAATTTGGTCCAACTTGAAAGATAGGATAGCTTACATCTCAATTTATGGTCAAAAAATTTTACCATCCGAGCGAAGCCGGAACAGCTAGTTTGGTATATAAAGTGCAGGGCCGGCTTTAGGGCAGGGCGCGGTTAGACAACCGCCTTGGGCGCTAGATACAAAGTTCTTAAATTTCCTCAAAAAACTGTAAAAAAAAACTGTAATAAGAAGAATAGATAATAAAATGGTACTAGTAAAGTAAGTTGTTAAAAAAAAAGTATCTTCACGCCCATATCCCCGAAGAGGTAGGCAGAGGCACAACCAGGGCACCCACGACTAGCCGAAGATACTAAGTCCCACAATGTGATACGTGGCAAGCCTATCGCCAATCGGGCACATATCCTATCCCCAGCAACATTTTTTTTTTATAAGAAAATTGGAAAAACCCAGTTTTCTTGTCGTTGCCCGACCCGGGGTTCGAACCCGGGACCTCATGCAGTCAAGTCCTAGTAGACCACAGAGGCGATCAAGTAAGTAGTTATAGTATTTATATGAGGTGATTTTATTACATCATTTGACTTTTCATATCGGTTGCAGCATTCAAATGTATTGATGGAGCGCCGTATAAAGTACGTCCAAGTCGCAACTAACACTAAAACCGATACTGATAAAATCTACACCAAATAATAGAAAAAATATATTCTCTATGTCATCTTTTACAAAAATATATTTTTTTATTTAGAACTTGGAGCGTTGATGTACTGTAGCGGTCTGGGTGCCCTATATGGAGGAGCTGGCGTATGGCCCCTCCTACTGCCACGCACTTCTCCACATTTTACAACACCCTTGGACCATGCCAAACACACACCACCGAGGGATGGTAAGTGTTCTTTTTTATTTTTTGGCATTGGCGTTAGCGTATGCCTTTAGTCAAGTTGAAATTTACATTATACCGATTTAACAAAATCGATCTTAAATGGTTCAAAGTTAAACATAAGTCATCCAAGAAAGTAATTTCAGAGTCTTGAGCAAAGCGGTAGATTATTACTAAAGCTCATTTAGTGAGATTTGGCGGGAACGAGGAAATACACGATACACTAATTTCGTAATTATTATTTCATTTGCACACTTTGACTGAACAAACTGCCACCAAGTAAGCGTTTATAAAGCGGTAAAGCGTTGTTTTTTTTTTAATATTAAACGGCAAAGAAACTAACAGGCTTTTTATGGTAAAAACATATTGGCTATACAGCCAAGATAAATAGTCTCCTTGCACACTACACGAAGACACCTACACTGAACATCATATTATTCGAGGCTATCCTGATGCTTTTATAGATATTTAGTCAAATAAATAACCCTCTATTGTGTCAGGTTTCTGTATGTAAAATTGACCATCTGCATATCTCTCTGACTGAAGCGACTTGCACTGATGAGGACGTGTAGTCTACCCCCTTACCTAATCCTATCACCAGAATTACAGGAATAGGTAAGGCAGTGGATCCCTATCCGGGCAAGATGCTGGACAGTACTCTACAAACAAAAAAGTAAAAAATCTTTTTTGTTGTGTTAGTTATAGTCAGGTGAAGGTTTTTATAACTTTTATTATATATTTATAATATAAAATTGGGAAAGTTAAAGGGAAAGTGGGGAAAAACAACACTTCAATTTTATCCATACAAAATGTTAGTAGCTGTTAATGTCAAGCGATACGAAATTTGCCGATTCCGCTAGTTTCCTGATAAAAAAAACCTTGACAGGATTTGGATATTTGGCGCTAGACTTTTTCCCTATCACGTCATGGGACTTAAGGCCCCATACTCAGTCAGCCAGAAGAGCCAATCACCGCGCTCCCCCGTTCACAATGGCGCTCTAAAGTAAACGTCTTAAGCGACAAATCACTATTTTTGACACTATAAAAGTAATTTGAAAAAAAGTATAAAAACTGTAACACATTTTTTAGGTATAGTACTTATCTATGTTTATGTCAAATCTGGTGTCGATATTTTCACAATTGAAGTAAACAGAAAGCAAAAGCTTTCAAAAAAGGGTTAACTTTTTGATTTTTTTTCTATTGAGCAAAGTGAAATGAATCGTGTTTTGGAAACACTAGTCTAGTAAAGCATATTCATGTTAATCTTGTGTATTTTTGTCAGCAAGATTCATGATTGCTTTGTATGAAAAAAACAGTAAACTGCTGACGTATTTTAGCGTATATGGCCCCTTAATGTCTTCGGCTAGTCGTGGGTGCTCAGGTTGTTAATTATTTCTTCGGGAGATATGAGCGTAAAGATACGTTTCTATAATAAATCTATCTGGTCACACTCTCATCACTACATAGTATAAAACAAAGTCGCTTCCTCTGTCCCTATGTCCCTTTGTATACTTAAATCTTTAAAACTACGCAACGGACTTTGATGCCGTTTCTTTTAATAAATAAAGAATGAAGAGGAAGGTTTATATGTTTTTATACCCATGCAAAGCAGGGGCGGGCCACTTCATATAACATATGTTCAAAAGAAAAATCAATAAAGTTTTATAACAAGTTAATTCCAAAGAACAAACTCGATAAAATTAACATAAGAATTCGTTTAATTAGGATTCACTTTCGTTTATTAAAACGCGAATATAATCACTTGAAACAAGCTTTAAAACCTCTTTAAAGCCGATAAAACCTGTGTTTACCTCGGCCTCCTTACGCCACTTCTTGAGTTCTTCATTAGAATAACTATCTACAGAGTTCGCTGATTAATAACATGTACTGGTGATATGCTGCCGTTTACGAGTCGTTAACCTCCAGAAACCGAACATGCAGCCTTTTAAAGGCAAGGAAATACGTAACAATAGATTCTTGTTTTTTATTATTTAACGAGCTTGATTGGAACAGAAAGTATGCTATATATACTTTAAGGCTTATAGATAAGGATTTGAAGCTACATAGTTACTAGGTGGTATGTTTTTTATGATGGTAAGAGCTATGGTAAAAGACAACTATGGGCACTGCAGTGGCTTGACCATGATTTTATAGCAGCATACTCCCTGGTGTCTCTGTAAATTATTTGTATGAAAACTTTGAACAGCGCCTCTACTGGTAACTAAGGGAACTAAATTTCAGACGAAAAGCGTTAAGGATTTCGATTTTTTTTATGGGATAAAATAGCGATTAATACACATATGTCCTGATATTAAGAGATAACCGTAGACACCATAGATGTTTTAGGTGCGTCAATGTCTAATGGACGAAGTTTTAGGCCAATTTACTGGATAGCCTACCTTCCGGACCACAACATGATACTGTCACAATGGTGACCGGAATAGGAGTCTACAACCAGTGGTCTGGTTTGAAATGGCTCGTTTAACCATTACTTGCTTCTTAGGCACGTAGTATATCGCCTCTGTGTCTAGCGGTCCAAGTGTTGGACTTGCCTTCATGAGGTCCCGGATTCGAATCCCGGGTCGGGCAACAAAATAAAAATGTGGTATTTACAATTTTCTTATAAAAAAAAAATTGCTCGGGATTGGATATGTGCCCGGTTGGCGATAGACTTGCCGCCTATGACATTGTGAGACTTAGTGTCTTCGGCTAGTCGTGGGTGCCCTGGTTGTGCCTCGGCCTACTTCTTCAGGGATATGGGCATGAAGATACTTACTTGCAGATAGCTAGCCAGCCAGCTATCCTATTTCAGAAACTGGAGCACAATAATGGCCAACATTGTGGTTATGGATGGTAGTTATGGCTATGTTTATTAATAAGAGATAAAATATATGAGCATAGTTTATTTGGCGTGCCCGGTTGGCGATAGGCTTGCCACCTATCCCATTATGGGACTTAGTATCTTCGACTAGTCGTGGGTGCCCTGGTTGTGCCTCTGCCTACCCCTTAGGAGATATGGGCGTGAAGATACATTTTTTTTAGTTTATTTGGCACCAATACTCGTAACCTAGGTTGACACTTATACTGTGGGTACCATGCCAAAAAGGAAGACAATGAGTACCTTGAGTATTTGCTGCTTTGCTCCTGTGCAGAATAGATCAATCGCCTTCCTGACTAGCACTTCAGACACAGAACAGCAACGCACTAACAACATCTACGGTGTCTACAGGCAACCCCTATCTCTTATTCCCAGGAGAACCGTGTCTTTGTTCGGAATCATATCACATCAAAAATTAAAATAAAAAAATATGATTTATGAAAAGCTCTAGTTCTTATAATAGCTTAGTTCAATATTCATATGTTCGCTTACGTAACCTCTTCAGGAATAACTATTACCAAAACACCACTAACACCTTGGGTTGGCAGGTGTTCTAGTGATCATAAATATCGTAAGAAATTCCACTTACTTGCAATACAGATATTTCTGTGTAATAAACTTGTAAGGAATTCCAAAATTGCAATAGGAAATACACCCATAAAATTAGTCGACGAAATTAAAATGTATTATGCAAGATATTCTTAGGTATTTATGTTGCGTAATATACAAATAATAATGCACCTGTATGGATTTTATGGTATCGCGTAAAATGACGGTTTGTTATAACCACTTCGTAATGATCTAGTTTTAATTTTCGGCCTGACGAATTTGCCACGTGTTTGTGGCAATATTAAAAAACAGTGCTGGATTAAGCCCATTGCGGGACACAATTTTGATTTTGGGCTCTCCCTTTTCCAAAAATGTCGTAAAGTTTTTGTTTATATAAACAAATTCGGGCTTGCAAGCGCTGTTTAGGTATTAAAGCGCGCAATTTGAAATTTGAAAATAGGTACCTATAAAATGACAATGGAGCAAACAAACGAACAATAAAATAAACATAACAAATACGTATTTTTTTAATTTGAAAAAAAAAATATATACAAATTAAGGATTTTATTTCGAAAGAAAAATATGTTAAATTTTCTTGGGGGCCCTTGATCGTATGGGGCCCAGGCCATGGCCTAGCCTAGCCTATTGGGTAATCCAACACTGCTAAAAAAATATCTTAATACTCGTACATATTAAGAGGTAGGTAGGCAAAAGTAGAACAAAGGCACTCACGACGAGCTAAAGACAATAAGACCCACATGTGATAGATGGCACACCTATCGCCATCTGGGTACATATCCAATCCCGGATAACGATATTTTATAATAAAATTGAAAAAACACAATTTTTTTGCTCAACCCGGCGATCGAACGCGGGAACTCATGAATTTCAGTCCGACATGGGAGCGCTAGACCACATAAACTATATTATCTGAAGATCTATTAATTTCTATTCGGAATATATCTCAAATTATATTTCAAATTACTTTATAATTAATGACAAATTTGGCTATTAAAAAATGTACCTTGTATTAGAAACGCTCGTGTCGAAGAGGCTTAACTAATAATAATCATACAAGGAAATAATGCGAAAAGCGTCACTTTTAAAAGCGATGGCAAGTAAACATAATACACGATTCAACACAATAAAGGGGTTTTTAAGTTTACCCCTTCCCCTCTCGTGGGACGTGATATTACAAGTCAAAATATACAATGCGATAAAAATTTCGCGTTTAAAACGCTAAAAAAACGCTGACATTTAAAGATATTCGTCCTCTTTTATGTTTCATTTAAAAATAAACGCTCGTGTGAATAAGGTTCATCCTTAATGCGTGTGTGTAGCCTGCAAACGCAGCCTTTACAAACGGTACACAAACACCTGCAACTCTAAAAAGGTCATGGAACTTAAAAAAAGGATCTCAAGGATGAAACGGGATTGGAAATGCAGATAACATACAAAAACCTTTCGCTCTAAATTTACTTAATTACTCTTAACTTTACATAACTGTAGGTTTTTAATGATACGAATGCGTTATTGTCTTAAAGAAGTCGTCGTCTCAGGTCTATATCACAGTAAAAATATACAAAGGCGTCGGAAGGATCAGCTGCGCTTCCCTAGAGATTCTAAAAAGTTGCTAAATATATAGCCAATATGCGTACAGTACCACTATTTAAATTTTGCGCTTCTGCTTTACACTTTTTTTCTTTTTACACTTGATACTTTTATTTTTAAATTGGCTTATTTAATCTAAATTTAAGCGAAATGATTAATTATGTTACAAATACTTGCTTGAGGAATATAGCTGAAGCGCATACTTTAAATACAACTACTGTTTGTCTATTATTATATATTTCACTTGCTTGGTCGATTATTCTCGTACTTTTACTACTACTTTCGTTAAAGTCGAGGGCCCTAATATAAGTAGACCTTTTTAACCATCGAAAAGCTGTAGTTGAATAAAAGTAGATTAAACAACGAATTTTAATATATTTAGAAACATGTTTTTTTTTTATGATATTGAAAGGCAAACAAGCAGACGGATTTCCTGATGGTAAGAAATTCACGCCGCCTAGAGACACCAAAGGTGGTAATGGTGCGTTGCCAACCTGGGGCCGGGGTGTTAGGCCTCGAGCAAAAGTAAGTTTACCGCCTACCTCACCCTCCGAACCGGAACACGTCATGACGTTATGGCGGCAGGAATAGGTGAGGCGGTGGTACCAATCCGGGTCAGTCGCTGCGAAACTCTACCCCCTAGTCAGATGTCACGGTGTTAGTGACGGCAAGCCTATGCTCGCCTTTTACGAGCTGCCTGGCAAGGAAGGCAGATGGTCTATTCTACAAAGGAGCCCGGACCAACACGGTTCCCCCAAAAATACGAATACGGGATATTTTGACATTACTTGCCATTTTTTCTTACTAATATCATAAATACGAAAGTTCGTACGTTTGTTTGTTTTTTGGTTACTCCTTTACGCAAAAACTGCTGCAACAATTGGCATGAAGTTTGGCACACACATACATAATAGATGATAACTTGGTTTAACACATAGGATAGTTTTATCCCGAAAAAATGTTCCTGTGGGACCATTAACCACGCGTGCAACGCCGCGGGCTACAGTTAGTTAATAATAATATTCGTCATCATCCCCCGTGTTGGTCCGGGCTCCTTTGTAGAATAGACCATCTGCCTTCCTGTGCCAGGCAGCTCGTAAAAGGCGAGCATAGGCCTGCCGTCACTAACACCGTGACATTTGACTAGGTGGTAAAGTTTCGCAGCGACTCACCCGGATTGGTACCACCGCCTCACCTATTCCTGCCGCCATAACGTCATGACGTGTTCCGGTTCGGAGGGTGAGGTAGCCGGTAAGCTTACTTTAACTCAAGGCCTAACATCCCGTCCTCTGGTTGGCAATGCACCATTACTACCTTTGGTGTCTCTAGGCGGCGGGAATTTCTTACCATCAGGAAATCCGTCTGCTTGTTTGCCTGCGACTCGGTCTATGTAGTCCCCTTTAAATAATCATTCAAATCTTTGTTTAGATGATGAAGAAGAGCTACCACTTAATTTATCAATGAAGAATCGCCAAATCTGGTCACCGGGAAGTGCATGTGAACGCGAACACTTGGATACAGGTGCTGAATCTCCAACATCAAGATGGGAGGGACAAGATGAATCGGAACCTTTGGAACTGGTGAAGAGATGTCAGAGTAGTCCAGATGGTGAACGATCCTCCTGCGACGAACCCAGACGCTGCCCGTCAGCACCCGCTTACCATAACTACGCACCACTACAACCACCTACGGATATAAGCTTCTCCATGCTCGTTAAAGGCGAAAACAGGAATGAAAAATCTTTTCAGGTAAGTACATAAACTTCTTATTAAAAAATCGCCTCTGTGGTTTTGCTATCCGGCGTCGGACTTGACTTCTTGAGGTCACGAGTTCGATTCCCGGGTCGGACAACAATAAAAAATAGAAACTGCGTATTTCTCATTTTCTTGTATAAATTATGTTGGCCGTAATTGGATATGTTATCGGTTTGCAATGGGCTTGCCAACTATCACTATGTGTGACTTAGTATCTTCGGCTAGTCTTGGGTGCCCTGGTTGTGCCTTTGCCTACCACTTCGTGGATATGGGCGTGACGACATTTTTTGTTACTAGCAAAATCCTCAACTCGGATAATTTCCTTGACCGCCTCGTTGAGCGAGATGTTAGCTTACCGCAACAGAACATTCCCTTCGATCGGGTTCAATTCCCGACAGGGGCAGGTATTTGCGTGATGAAAGCATCCTGAGTCTGTATTTCGGTACTTAAATCTGTTATTTTTGAGATTAGATTAATCAACAAAATTTGTCAAGAAATATAATAATTTAATTTGTCGTAAAGAACTAGCCATCGTTGTGTTTATTATATGTCGAAGAAGCCAGTAAATTTACTTATACAAAAGGTTTAATTTGTCAGTTTTGCCTATAGTCCGGTGAAAGCAGTAATCTCGCGTTTAGCAACATATAAGTCATTTAAAAAAAAATGACAGTTTTGCGTTGCTAATATACCTATCTACCGTCAGTGTATTTGATGTCCATAGCTGACGAGAACGAATCTGACGTACCGTTTTAGCAGATTCACTATCAGAAAATCAGTCTTAAAAAAACTGAGTCTCAAGCGCAGATCCTCAGTTGATAGTATGTTGATGATGAAAACTAGTACTTTTACACTTCCACGGTCCATAGAGTATTAAAGTCGGTAGGCTGATGAAATTATAGCAAATGCCTTACTAAAATAAAAAAAATAAAAAACTTGACAGCTTTTTGGGCGCCTTTTTTAACGTATGTTTTCGCGCCTACGGAGATGCATGATTATATTTTATATACGACTGGTAATTATGTCAAAGTGAGTATGTTTATCGTTATTTACACTAGATGTGGACTTGAAGACTTGATTAGTATCCTGATCTGTGTCAAGTAAAGGGACAGAGGCGTGAAAATATATATTTAAACGGCTACTTATCGATCAAATAACAGGTTTACAACGACATTCTTTGTTAAGACCGATATAACTGTACAGTTTCCGTTTAAAATGTTTTTAAATAGCAAACCAGTATCTGTTTTAGTCTTTTTAAAAAATCAAATAGCAAAAACTGCCCCCGTCTTAATAAGTACTCTTGAATCCAAACGAGTCTTCTTTTAGCAGTTCTCAACTCCCAGGCGATACTTGTCTTTTATTGTGTTATTTTCCTTTTATTTTTAGTCTGGTTGAAATTAAATAATAAAATTATAGGTTTTTACTGCTACCGTATAGGTACATGATTCTGTTTACTTAAAGGCAAACATTGATAATAGTCGCGTTGGTTTTAGTTTGGATATCAAGAAACGAGAGTCAGTTCCATTTTGGACGGACTATCCTGGCGTAAATCCTGGCTACAGCCAGAATTCGACCAGAATTCCAATTGGCTTTCGTGTCCACTTTTGCTTTGACGTCGTGTTACGTTAATATATCCTGGGTCTTACAAAAGATTTTAGATTAGAAAAAATTTACCCAATTGAAATAAAGGAGAAGGAAATATGTTATATATGTTGGACTCCTACATGTTTTTATATGTATGTCAGTTGATTTCTCTTTATCTTTATCTTATTTTTTTTTAAGAGCGTATTTCAGCGTTTAGCTGTCTGTTTTTTCTTCAATACTCCTATTGTCTCATTATGGAAAAGCTATTATATTATGTTAGTATGTTAGTTAATATAACAAAGCTTAAATACTTACATTTAAATATACAGTCGAAAAATATACACTTGCTTGCAATTGAGTAAAAAATAACTATGTTTCATTTTAAATCAAAACTTTTTGTTATTAGAGGCTTAAGCTTAGGGTCCTTGGAAACATTCTGATTGAAGAAGCAGGTGGGCAATTTAAAATTATGATATTTTCATAATAACCTTGGATTCCAAATAGATAAGATAGGTAATATTACATGTGACCTTCTTTTTTATTATTTTGCAAAATTTATTTGGTTCTTGTAGCTTATTTTATACCAAGTTTTTACTTTTAAATGCTATAAGAATACTAAAAAATTGAACAATTATCGGTGTATTTCTATATTGGTTTATTTCATTTGTAAAACATTAGTGTAATAAAATTAACTTTTTCAAACTAATAATGTTTTTCTACTAATAAAAATTAGAAAAAAGGGAATTATTCCATTTTTGAAAATTATGTCTGAACTGATTGCAGCAAAAGAAGGTCGTATATTATTTTTTTCCAGCAATGCAGTAGGCTAACTTATCAAAGCAAGGGTCTATAACTTTGTCAAAGTATTAACTTATCTCTTTTATGTTTTAACCGATAAACTAAAAAGAGGAGGATGCTATTTGTTCGACAGTGATCGACTTCTCCATCTATTCCGAACCACTTTTTTGTATTTGAAAGAGCGTACTTTCAATGTTGTCCCATTGTTGAAGAAGAGTTTGTTTTGCTGTTTCTTCTCTTATCTGGCTAGGTTTGGAAACGGTGGTAGTAGACAGTAGATAGGGATTAATTGTTTTACATTCTAAAAATTGCTTGTAATAATAAATAATCATGTAATAAATACAAAAAACAGTGTGTAAATAGTAAGTAAATAATTAAAGTAACTAATTTGATAAATACCTACTAAAATTTTTGCACACCACAAGTTACAAGTTGGTAGAATGCTTTAATATTTTTGTAACAACTATAATATAAATAATAAATAAATAATAAATATCCCTGGACTAGTCACACAAATTGAATCCAACCCCAAAGTAAGCAAATTATATGCTTGTGTTATGGTAGTTATTCAACGATTCTAATAGATATACTTAAATAGATACCAGAATATATTTAATAAACACCCAGACCCGGAAATGCAAACATCTAAATGTTCATCACACAAATGCCTGCCCCCGTCGGGAATCGAACCCGAGCCTCGTGATTCGTCGATGCAGTTAGGCGAGTACGCTAGCCACTCGACCAACGAGGCGGTCAAATAATAATATAATATAATAAATAATAATATAATATAAACACTCAAATTCCGCCAATAAACTTTTTTCTTTTCTTGCGCCAAGTCTAGATTTGATGATGGAATCCGAGGGAAGTCGAGGAAAATACTCGATTTTTCTATACTTCGAAGTCGTTTTTTGCCGTTTAAATACGCTTAAATATATAGATTAAAAATCCTATTAATATATGCACTTTGTAATGTACACAATAAAATGTTCCAAATACTGTAATATTATTTTCTAATCTGGCCTTTGTAGTTGGCAACTGCACTGGCCAGTATTAAAAAAAAATGTAAACAAAAAAACACTATAATAAAAGAAACACTAGTAAAAATAAAGTCCATACAAAAAGTCTGTGCACAAAAAGGTTCTGCCGGATAAAGAAAGAAAAGGGTCGTGGGATACGGTAATTATTCTTTAAAAAATGTTAGGAATAAGAAAAGTAGGCTGAGATTACTAGATGTAGACCAATGTAGACCGTGTCAGAACATGTAGCAGACTCCCACCGAAATGAATTTTTGGTTCTACATATTTAAAATTTTATAATATAGACAAGGAACTTATTTTATTTTTTATTGCTGGCCAGTGTAGTTACCAACTACAAAGGCCAGCTTAGAAAATAATATTACAATACAAAATTAATTATGTGAAAAATAAAAGAGCATAAAATGACCACAAGCGTAAAACTTAACCGCAAAGTGGCTAAAGAGCGGAAAATTGTCGCGTGGTGGGCGCACGCCGAAACCGGCTACTATTTAATTACATACATACGGCTAATTGGTTTAATGAAATAATAACATTTCATCATTATTAAATTTTATATTAAAAAACTTTTTTATGACCGCCTCGTTGGTCGAGTGGCTAGCATACACACCTAACTACACCGATCAACAGCGAGGCTCGGGTTCGATTCCCGTCGGGGGCAAGCATTTGTGTGATGAACATTTAGATGTCTGCATTTCCGGGTCTGGGTGTTAATTATATTTATTCAGGTATCTATTTAAGTATTTCTATGTATTAATATCGTTGACTAACACCCATAACACAAGCATATTATTTGCTTACTTTGAGGTTAGATTCAATTTGTGTAACTTGTCCAGGGATATTTATTTATTTTTTTATGATTTTTTTTAATTCAATTGTGGCTGGGCCACTATAATAGTTTCACATACATTTACACAACATGCAAAAACTGTGTTACCACAAACAAGTGCTAAAGCTTTTTGTCAAAGTGAAAACTTCTTAAGCGGCGTTGTGCACTTTTTGAAATAGGTAAAAATTGTTGAACTCGCGCCTAGACACGCGGTCTAATCGAAAATCCGTAAAACGGAGGGAAAGTAGAACTGTATGTTGTTGGTAGATTTCACACTGTGATTTTCGTTTCACCGGCCAGTTTTGAGCTAGTTTGGATATTCCAATTATATATATATATTTGTTATTGAACACTAATAATTATTAATTTGTAAATGAATGTGATATAATATATAAATTAATATACTTATTTTAAAACAAGAAAAAAGACAAGCCCGCTGAGTTTCTTGCCGGATCTTCTCAGTGTGCGGCCGCGTTCCGATCCGGTGGAAGATTTATTATTACATAGACGCATCGCAGTGCCTTTTGTAGGTTTATGTGAAATAAAGATAATTTAATCAATCTCTCAATAATAATTGGTAAATCATAATTATATTATGTCACATAAATGACAGTACTTTAATACTGATAAATAAAACAACAAAAAAATATTCCACAACTATTACAAAATTCAAAAATGTACAACGTGTATGTTCAAGTTTTCACTTCAGCTAGCACTCCCGGAGTGCAACCTGTTTATTTTTGACTAGCCGTTGCCCGCAGCGTCGCCCGCTTGTTCCCACTATTATTTCGGGATAAAAAATTGTCCTATTTTAATCCAAGTTACCCTCTATGTGTGTACCAAATTTCATGAATATCGGTTCAGCAGTTTTTTGTAAGGACTAACAAACAAACATACCAACTTTCGCATTTATAGTAGGTACATATTAATAAGTTAGGATAATAGGATCAGTTTGTAAAATACACTTTTTGTTTTATCCTTGACGTAAAAACCTCAAAATGTATATATCTACCATCTTCATCCACATTTTGTATTATAACTTTTACTTTATATTTTTGTATTAAAATATCTTGTTAACAAACTCTTTTACTTTAAAACTAATGCAAAAACAAAACAGTTAATATGAATCAGCTGTTTGCATGTTAAAATACAGATTTTATTCTGCTGCTGACGTTCGATGATGAAACTCATTGTATTAGTAATTGGCAAAAGTAAACCATTTTACCACATGTGTAAGTTTACTTACGTGGTTTGAGATTCTCTCTAACGAACCTCAACGCCTCAGAGATTCAGTGTTTCTAATAATGTAAAGATGATAAAAGAAGAAATAATTTAAAATTTGCTACTCTACTCTACTCTATTCTACTGCTAAAAAACCGAATCCATTGTATGGTGTTAATTAGTCTAGGTTATATGTAGTGGAAGTAAATAAAAGTTTGCATAATTAAGTACTAGCTGTTTAGGCGCAACTTCGTAAACATGTTCAATGTAATTTACTTTACTATTTTAATAAAAACTTAATCCTCTACTTAGTCCTTTGGCGGTCGGTACAAAAATGAAAGTCTATGTTTGAACTAGTATCTTCAGCTATACACATATCAAAATTTCATCAAAACCGGTTTAGCACTTTAGACGTGAAGAGCAACAGACAGCCTTTTGCATTTATAACATTAGTATTGATTACTCAAAAACCATTAATCAGATCATTACCAAATGTTTATTTCCTCTTAAAATGACGTCTCTTACAAAACTAAGTTTTCAAGATATATTCATAATTGGCAGAGTAATATTTTGGAATTAATTAAAAGATAATATAATCAATAATTCTTTATATAAAAATCACGAATGAAAGGAGAAATATTTTATGTACTAGCCTCCACTCACGGCCTCGCCCGTGTGCCAATTAATATTTCTTTATAAATTGTAACTTACGTGTCATTCTGACATACAAATTATATCCGTTAAAAATTTCATCTGAATCCGTTCAGTAGTTTATGCGTGAAAATTAACAAACATCCATCCTTACAAAATTTCACATTTATAATATTACGACAACTCAAAGACTACTAATTAAATCATGATCAAATGTATAAGGAATTAGCTCAAAATCATGAAAAAAAGGACCATCAAAATCGGTTGGTATTTTCTCAGAGTAATGATCATACGAAAAACAGTAGAATTCATAACATATTTCTTTCTCGAGTCCGTTAAAATCTACAACAACGATAATGCATGTCTTTGCTTTTCTATTAATATCCATACACAATCAACAAAAACGTGTGTTTAAATTTATTTATAAAAATAAATATCAAGCTGCTTAACGATAGAAAAAACTGAATGTTCGAACTTAAAATAGTCAAGATTGTACTTGCTGAAGAAATAACTTTTAAATGTCACGGTAACTGTAAAGCCTTATATGAAATACCACCTTAGGTTTTCAATTTGTTATTTGAGAAGTGTAAAAAAGTATGGATAAGCCGATAACCATATGTGAACGGTCATACCACGGCACCTGTGTTGTTTATAAGACACTACGGTATAAAAAGAAGACCAAAAAACTAGCAGTTTTGTAGGCGCGAGGCAAAGCAGCTGCTCGGACAACTGTTGCAGCCCGCTACGCGGATTTGTGTTTTATTATTGTTCATCGCATTCCTTATTTCTAACCATCCATACTAATGTTATCAGTGTGAACGTCTGTCTGTCTGTATGTTTGTCTGTACGTCTGTCTTCTGTATGTTTGTATATACGTCTGTCTGTCTCTTTATCTGTATGTATGTGTGTATGTATGTCTGTCTGCCTGTCGGTCTGTCTGTCTGTCTGACTGTCTGTGTTTCTGTTTGTCTGGTACACCTTTACGGCTAAGCCGCTTAACTGATTCTGATAAAATGTTGTATACATATAGTTAAAGACCCGAGTTCAAATGTATACAACTGTTTTTAAAAAAAACTACGCCCTAGGATGTATAACTGGGGATGTAAGTTTTTATGAAATTCTATTCTCGCCTGATGAAGTTCTAAAATGAATATAATCAAAAGAAACTTCCAAGCTGTTTGAAAATTAATAACCAATGGTCTTTCAGGTTTCAACCCTAAATCAAATTTTGAAATTTTATGAATTAATTGAAAATTACACAATATACAATATAAAATTGTGTATTAAAAAATTGTGTATTTTTAAGCTGTTGTTAATACTCAATTGTACTTTGTTGTAAGTTTAGTTCTGCACTATAAAAGTCCATTCATTCATTTATTCGTTCATCCAGGTTTTCATTCATTAATTACTACAGCTGTACAATCTGTATAAGGAAAATACTTATTAGAATAGGTCACCATAATACATAACATTCGCCTAAAATCTTTTGTCCTTATCTATTTGTTACACTTTTTAAAAAAAAATAGTTTTCATTTTTATGTAGCCTAGTTAATGATTTTGCACAATCACAATTTTTCCTAATGTTTTGGCTTAAGTTTCCAAAAAATAGGCATCAAGTCAGTTGTAATACAACATGCCATGCTTTGGTTCTCGTCTGTATGAATATTTCCGTGCTTACCTTTATGCAATGGAAGGATTAGAGGCGAATTTCTGATATGCAAATTGCAAAACAGGAGTTTGAAATAATCATAATTTTTAATATTTCGACTTGGGCATTGGTTTTGGAAAAACAGCCCCGGGTTCGGTTCCCGGGTCCGGCAACAAAAAGGAAATGTGGTTTTTCCAATTTTCCAATAAAAACCATGTTTCTCCAGATTTAAGATGTGCCCTGGTTGTGCCTTTGCCTACTACTTCCCGAACACAGGCGTAAAGATACTTCTTCTTTTTTCTCTGTTTGTTTATTTATTTTTAAAGCTGTAGAGGACTAAAGAAAGGTCTACAACAATAGTGACAAGTTATTAGGCATATACTTACGACATTTAAGTAGGTATACAAAAACAAGGCGATCGCTCCCAAATCATATTTTTCGTTTGGAGGTATCCATTTAATTTTTTTGCTAAAACACAGAAAAAAAACTGCTAAGTCTAATCCTAGTGAATTTTCAATATGTATTTAAAGGGTAATATTAAACTTAATTTATATGGGTGATTCAAATCACTAGAGACGGATATAATCTTCGTTTAAACAAAAAGTAAAATTTTAAAACTTCGCAGCCGACGGCGAAATAGAAGCTTTTAGTAAATGGACACCTCCCTTTTCTCGTTATTAATGCCTAATGCCTTTCTACTACTTCATTTGCACTTACGCCAAAATTTACTTATGTGTATCCTATTAATATTACAAATGTGAAAGTTTGTTTGTTTGTTTGTTACTCGTTCACGCAAAAACTGGTGAACTGATTTTTATCAATTTCGGCACACAGAGACGGTAACTTGGATTAACACATAGGATAGTTTTTATCCCGAAAAAATATTCCCGTGATACCATCAACCACGTAGGCAACGCCGCGGGCAACAGCTAGTAGAATATATAGTAACAGTTATCATCTTATCTCCGACTCAAAAAAGTTTTACTTTGATTTAGGTTAGCCTTCGCTTCTGAACTAGTTTAACTGTTTTGTAAAACTAATAAACTAAAATCTATTGAAACAATACACTGATTATAATTCATTAACCGTTGCGTTAAAGTAAATGTTATGCGTTGTTAGGAAAAGTCACGTTGTATACCGTCTTTAGAAATGACACCGCTTCGACACGGATTACTGGCATATCCAATCTGAACAACTGATCAAACAAATCTAATATAGACCTTTTGTTATCTGTGAGACGGAGAATTCAAATGAGACAAGAATTCCTGTATCGAAACAGAAAATTATTCATATCTAGTATTAAATATTGCTGTATTGTAGTTTATTCAATAAGATAAAATATTTGGTAGAGCTTAACTTTGTTTCTGTTTTGGAAAGGTTTGGAAAAACTGTCACAAATACCATAAAATGTAACTTAAAAAAGGATCTTCACGTCCATATCCCCGTAATATTTGGTATATGAAAGGCACCCCGGGCAACGTTATTTTTATGAGAAAACTAGCTGTTCCCGCGAACTTTGTTCCGCCCGTTCAGTTTGTATGGGAAAAATTAAAATGTTGTTTTTGCCAGTTTCCTCACAATTGAACAGGATAAAAAGTATCCTATGTCCTTCTCCCGGTTTTAAGTTACCTCCCTACAAAGTTTCAGCCTAATCGGTGTAGCTGTTCTTGAGTTATAAATAGTGTAACTAACACCACTTTCTTTTATATATATAGATTTATTATTATGTGAAAAGAAGCATTTTTATTTTTTGTTACCCGACTCGGGATTCGAACCCGGGACCTTAAGAAGTCGAGTCCGACGCTGGACTGCTAGACCACAGGAGCGATTCTGTGTGTTTTTATTGTAGCGATTTAGCTTTCTTGAGCAAAAGGCAGATTTATCCCAAACTCAAGTTAGAAACGCACCATTGCACTTTTAATTTACAGACGTAATTCTAACCATCAGAATATCCGTCTACTTGGCTACCAAACAATGTTATAATAAAATAGACGACAGTGAATCTAATTTTTGAACAGATTTTGAAGACAAGAGGAGGATTTTTTTATACGTTTCGAACTTAACACGATTAAGTACTCTGTAATGAACAAAAGAATGTGTTTTTTTTTTATTTCATTGGTTTGATTTTGTAAGTTTGATTATTGAAATTAAATTGATTTGTGTAAGGTACTTTTTAATCCACCCTCGTATGTTAATCGATTTCTCCGTCATTTTTGAACCGACCTTAAAAATACTTTTTTTTATTATAAAGAACATATTAAGATAATGTATAAATTTGTGTATGTAGGTGCCTTACTTGGTGAAATCGACTTCGGTTTTTGCATTTTTGTTGCGCTTTTTTGCTATCAATAAAATTAAATTGTCAGTAAACAATTTTAAATATAGGAAATATTTACAAAAATATCAAGCAAAGGCCTATTAATTTATAATAGAAGTAGAACCATTCGAGTACCTACCAGTGAAACATAACGTCGCATTATAATTTGTTCAATATAATTAAAAGCCTTTGCCATAATTTATGAAAAAATAATAAGCTCTAGACAAAAACTAATAATTATAGTAGGAAAAATGTCGATGTTGAAAGAAATCAAAGAAATACAGAAAGGGTTTATACAGCCCTATTATTAGTGTATTACTGGTTGCCTTTGAGGTGATGGACGTTTGTCAACTTGAATATATAAGTAGTAGATATTGCCAGGTTTAATTACAAATTACCTTAGAATTTAATAACTGTGGATTTTCTCTATGTTGGTCTAGAAAGTAGAATAGACTATCTGCCTATTAGCTAGGCCTATTAGGAGGCGAGAGCACAGGTTAAAATGTAGGTCCTTACCAATAAGACCACAGGTGGTAGAGTGCTGTGCAGAAACTTCTACGAGTATGGATCCATCTACCTATTCCTGCCACCATAATGACTCTCATGTTCTAGTCTGAAGGGGAGAGTAGCCGGTAGAC
>NJDD01001165.1:209524-221200 GCA_002245505.1 Calephelis nemesis | reverse complement strand
GTTAAAAATATGGAAGTACCATGGACGTATAAAAAAAGGACGTATAAACCTTTTTTTATACGTCCATGGGTAGTACCAATTATAACAATCTCTGCACAGTTTTACATGTTTTAAATGTTTCCACTAGTAAAATAATGATCAAGTGGTTTTATTTATTTCAGTGGCAGGCGATGGGGGCGACATGTTCCCAAATCAAGTTATTTCCTTCTGATTTTTAATGCACTACATATGGATCCCTCAGTTACTGAGCCAGAGATATAAATCTTTTCGCTAAAGTAACCGGTTACTTCTGCGACCCTACATTACGGTATGAAAAAAAAAATGCTTTGGTTACAAAAGATCCGTGTTTTTCTCGTGTTGTTCCGGGTCCAATGTGTAGAATATACTATCTGTCTATCATCGTACCTGGCAGCTCATAAGAGGCGAAAGGCGAAACGGGTCATTACCAACAGGACCACTGGTTGTAGAGTGCTATACAGCAACTTGGCTGGGTAGGGATCCAGCACCTTACCAATTTTTGCCTCCTGAATGACAATGATATGATACGGTCCGGAGGGTAGGGTAGCCGCTGCACAATAAATACGACATCCTGGCCACAGGACCACGGCGCACCTACATCAACTACGGTGTCCATACGCCATGGTTGTGTCTCGCCATCAGGCAGCCGTGTGAAAGAGGGTAGTCCGGAAATTACTCACGCGAGACTTAAAGACTTCATTAGGTAAAACACCAATTAAATGTATCTACATCTTCTTGTCTTCCTACAGTGAAAAGAATCTACTACTTAAATTAAAAAGAAATGTGTTCGTGTACTAACGTACACTCGTAAGAAGTGAAGAAGTGAAACTTCTTTATGACGTTATTTTTTTTAAAAGAATAATTTACTATACGCAACTTTACAGAAATTGGTTTAATAAAGTTAATTGCCAATCCCTACTCCGCTGGAGAAAGTATACTTCGAATCACGCGTGGTAGGGATAAGAACAAAGATAGCGCGTAACGGAAAAATGTGACGCGTAACGAAAAAACGTTACAGAATAAAGAAGTTTCACTTCAAAAAAAGTCGACTTAAATAATCGACTCTCTCTCATAGCAATGCTATATTTTTCACTTTAAAAAAGCGACTGCGTTTTTTTATGGTATTCAAATGATTTACTTACATAAATCCGCATGATGCAATTGTAAAATCCAAATCTGAAAAAAAAGAATACATCATTTAAAAACAATATTTGCTTAAATTGATTTGAATTGATTGCACTTATAGACAGGCTATCCAATATAATTATCATTAACTTTAAAAAATTTAGCTTAAGTCAGGCGATAATTCCATCTATCCTAATATTATAAATTCAAAGTGTTTGTTTAGATGCTTGGCCTTTTTTCTCTTCGCAACGTGATATTACGAAATGAAATTATAACGAAGAAATAATTTACAATGCGGTGATATTACATACCACCTATATATTTTATGTGAATATACATTTAGGAAGTTGAAGAGTTACATACGTTAATCATTGAAAATGAGTGCCTGCGTGAAAGTTAAGTACATTTAAAGTCTGGTCGGCTATAATTTTAGGTAATAAACTAAGTGATGACCTTTAATTTTATGATACTGATAGCCCTAGCAGCTATTACATTTTCAATTATTATATATTTTAACATTTTCATTTTTGTCTAATATAATTTCTAGTTGTATAGTACTTGTAAAGTGATCACTTTCAGTACAAAGTTTTGTTATGTTAAATGTTTAAAAAAACACTAGCCAATCAATACTTTTGTCTAAAATCAAATCTGAATTACGGACACTTTCTTTTAAAACTATCTTTAAAAAATATACATAATGGTTGAGGTTATGTTCCCCTGGAAAAACATATTATTCTTATTTATTTATTTATTATTTAGGCACTAAAACTTTTTAAATGATGTAAAAATGCTTTATAATATTCTTTACAGGTCAATCAGTAACTATCTTTAAAAATAAACATATTATCTATAATACAACTTAATTTTTTCGTAATGTAACTTAAAAAAACTTAAGAAAAACTTGTATACTTGTTTGAAGTAAAGAAATTTATCACATTAGGTAGGTGTTTAAACCGCGTAAAGGTTTAGTTGGCAAACAGATTGTTCCTTTTTTTTGCAATTCAAACAAAGCAAATACTCTGTACAGCCTTCTAAGTATTGCGTTAATATTATAATATTTTTAAATATTTTATGTTCAAGCATTATTTTAGCCAAATCCTGCACTAATTATTCTAATTTGTAGTTTTTAGAAATGAAATTTTCGTTTCAAGACAGACGAAAAAGTTTTTGTAAAGCTCCGTGTCAAAGGTTTTCAAAATTAAAATATATATACCTTTTTAAAGGAATGAATTATTAGCGATGTTCATTTTTAAAATATATATTAATATCATCGCCTTTGTGGTCTATCGGTCCGGGTGTCGGACTTGACTGCGTGAGGTCTCGGGTTCGAATCCCGGGTCGGACAACAAAAAGAAAATTGGATTTTTCCAAATCCAATTTTCTAATAAAAAAAAGTTGGTTGGGATTGGAAATGTGAACGGTTGGCGATAGGCTTGCCACCTATCACATTATGGGACTTAGTATCTTCGGCTAGTCGTGGGTGCCCTGGTTGTGTCTCTGCCTACCTCTTCGTGGATATGGGCGTGAAGATACTTTACTTTTTTATATTAATATTTGTAAGAGTCAGTTCGAAACTGATTTTGAGATATTTTATTAAAAAATATTAGTTACTGTATAAGCTTTATGATTGTTGGACCCAAGGCAGATTAGGTTCATGTCCTTTTTACATTTTGATATGTTTATTCATAAAGTATATTTCAAATTGTAAACGTAAATAATAGTTATACGTTTAGTATAAAATAATAGAGTCTGAGTCATGTAACCCCACTTTCCCTACAATTAGTTGCGCTCAGAACAATGTGCAGTGATTTTTAAATGATCACCCCAGCACCATCTGGCGCGCTCGCTCAGAGCCCAACAACTACGTAATATTAGTAATTGCTTCTCAATAGCATCTAAATGAAAATTATAGATGATTACTTTATTTTGATTTTTCTAATAAATTATGTTATTGCACGAATAGGAATTGTGAACTGAGATTAAAGTAGATAGATAGTAGAGAATAGAAGAAGAATACTTTAGAAGTTTGAACTTGTATTTGTTTAATTAATTATTTTTCTTGACTCATCTCTTTGAGTGCCATGTACCACGACCCGTTTTGGATAAAATTCTGATGACATTTTCCCATTATACTCTATCCTTTATTTTATTCCTACGAAAGTTGCAATTGGGGAATCTTTACTTTTATCGATACTTACCTAGGCAGATATTTGGTAAGCTGAAGTAACCAATTAGCTTAGAAAAACAGTTGTAATTTGAATTCTCAGCAAACAACATAAAGCTTGTCATAATGTCCCTAAGCCCGTGTTTTATATGTAGTTATTATATATGTATTATTTTAGGTTAGTAGTTAGTTAGTTAGTATATGTATATACATAAGTATTTAAATACATATACATAGGTATAGGTACATACATAGGTAAAACGTATTATATAAAATAATAAAAAAAATATTACATTATTATCAATTTACATGTATTTGTATTATGAAGCCCCTACTTAGTTAATAAATACATAAATTATCTCCTTCTCCTTACAGTTACTAGGCAGAAATTGCTACAGAAAGATAGATATACTTATATAGATATAAAGACTACCTTTATGTGTGTAGGTACCTTTAGTTAAATATCACTACATAGTATAAAACAAAGTCGCTTCCTCTGTCCTTAGGTCCCTTTGTATGCATAAATCTTTAAATCTACGAAACAGATTTAGATGCGTTTTTTTAACAGATAAAATTATTGAAGAGGAAGGTTTATAATATGTAAATTTCAGCGGGCCGCAAGTTATATTATATAGATAGTTATATTATATTATTTATATATATTATATATATATATAAAGAATGTCTATTTTTGTAAATTTGGTGCAAAATAAAATGTATTCATGCATTCATAAATTCTTTTACCAAGTACTGGACATCATGCAGTCCTTAGTCACTTCTTATTTAGTGGATCAAAAACGTCAAATACGGCAACCTGAATTCGGACTTCCGCGTTATACTTATACATTGACTTGAACACTACCAGACGTATGAACTTTATCAACCAAATATTTAATTATTTACCTTATAGCATTTGAAGTTCATTAGAATCAGTCACATAAGTAACAGAAGATATTACTTATCTTAAAATAAAGTAACTAATACAAATATCATCAAAACTTACTAAACGAAGCACGTGTCTGTTTGCATGCTAATTTGGAGAAAATAAGACCAAGAGTTTAATGACGTCTTTTCTGATGATAAAAATGTCCATAAATACCAACAACGCACTACAAGTGAAAGTAAAAAAAAATTGTATCATAATTCTGACCTTTGGAAACAAGAGTATTCTCTTACACGCCTACAACGCCAAAAGTATTATATATAGCAAAACGCAGGCTTTACATCTAAGCTTTTCATCAAAATTAATTAGCTCTCAAATAATTTCCATCGACGCTTCTACAAGGTAATATGGCTCCATAATTAAAATTTCCTACAAAATATTATTAAAGGCACTCAGCTTAATTTGCCAGCATTACGTGCGCTCGGCTGTTTATTGGTGCTGAGAAATTAATATTTCGCACCGATATCAAAAGTTCACGCTCAACTAGCCACCCCCGGGGGTGGGCAATAACTACACTTCGGACGAATTGTCGCAGGTGAGCTTCAAATGCGCTTATATTTTTACATCGTATTGACGAGATCAAAGGTCGCCGTGGCTACCTCTCGGGTGTCTTGTGTACATGGAGGGGGAAGGGGGGTGTGGGGATTATCGCGAATTATTCACGTGCCATAAAGCGCAAATTACATCGGCAGCACGTGCGCGAGTCTGCAGGCGGATCTTCCCGCGACGCCATCTAAAACAATCGCCACTGGGTGCCGAGCGCTGCTGAATTTAAAATATTGGAAAGCGCCCCCACTTTCCGATATTAAATTTTCTCGATACCCATTGAAAATTTCTGATACATTCACATTCGTAAATTGCAATTAAAATACGTGCACAAAGTAGCGCCGATTTCAAATACGCATATCGTTTTCCGAAGATTATTTCGACTCGACTAACCAAATAGTTATTGGGGATCAGAGTGTAGACGCTTCTATGGAGCACCTATTAAATTCTGAATGCGAGGTTAATCCGCAATTACCGCCTAGTTATCGCCGGAAGACGGCGGAGATAGTTAGGGCCCGGAAAATATTCCGTTCACTAATTATTCCGCGTAATTAAACGCGAGCATTATCGTGCACCGCCGCCGCCACCTGCCGGCATTGTGCGAACGTGATTTACTGCGGTCCCACCGCGACTCCGTTGCGTTTCCAAAGCGGATCCCTCTTTTTGCACCAATTAATTATCGAATTGTTCGTATATATTAATTGCTATAAAATTAATGCGAAGAGTGGTTTCCATGAATTATGGCTGGAAGAACCTAAGCAAATATAATCATCCTTTCATTTTATTATTTCCCTCAATTTTATTAGTATCAGTTTCAATTAGTTAATCTCTCTAAGTTGTAAAATAATGCTTATTTAAAGAGGTATTTTGAATGATGACATTTCTCGTATCTTTCCGAAAGCAACGCTAAGTACACTTAAAGGGTTTACATTTTATATCAAAAGATTGGTACAGCTATTTAAGCTCATGCAGACTGATTGACAGAGCGGCCACAGATCCTCAGAAAGGTTACTTCGTTAGTGAATCTTGAAAAATAAACCCAACATTAAATAAAACAACAAGCTTCATATTTCACGAAATCGGTAGAAAACAACACCATATTCGCGTTTACGTTGGAAATTAAAAATGAATGCAGCAAACTTGGGCAGATAAAAAATAATAGTACAATATGGGCCTCGTTTAATGGCAAGTCCCTGGGTCCACTCTTATTACGGAAGCACGCCGCTCTCTAATTTGCTCCCGGAGTATTTCCTCTTATTTTCTCGCTGCCTCCCCGATGAAGATGACAGTATGCTCCTTGAAATAATTGAAACGAATCTGCAAAATGTGTTTTTCTATTTTAACCGTTGTGCAATTGCAATTAAACTCTAGGAAAATTATTTTCGATGTTTAAATTCTATTAACATTTTTCGTTTTGCTGAGCTACCTTTATGTTTATTGTTACTATACATTCATTTAGATGTTGATAATCAATAAGGTGACATTGGAACATTAAAACAAAATTGAAAAAATCTTTGATTAATAGATTGTTACCTATGTGTTTTGAAGAAAGTTTATTAATAAGTGGGACAAAAGTAATGGGAACAGAAATATAGCTCAGACTAACGACTAACTTCAATAACCAGTCTAAGGTGGAACATTATTAGTAAATCAGGAAATGGATAACTACTGTTATTTTTCAACATCTTTGTTATAGCCCGATTGCTTCAACTGCGTACTCATATCTCCCTGGCTTCATCACATTTAACACTCTTGTAGACTTGATTTAGATGAAAATGAATATTTCGAAGTCGAACAACCAGTTTTTTTACAAGGAGTAGGATTTGAGGTTGGTCGTATATTTATTCAAAATCGATGGAGCTTACACAGAGGTGGTAATCCTGCTGAGTACCAACCTTATTTTAACATTCTGATTATATTTATTTACCAAACGCTTGCGCTTTTTTCTTATGAAACAAAAAAGCACATTTTAGACAGATTAGTTCGGACAAGTCAACTTGTGATTCCTTTAGTCACTATTTTCCGAGGATTAATTAACACAAGCAAACATTCATACATGTCTTAACGCCACGTCATGTCAATCTTCCATCTGTCATTTTTTCCATATGACCGAACCAGCCGAGAATGTACTCTCTCATTTTAACACCAACACTTTTTTTTTCACTTTTTCACTGTCACGAATGCAGTCAGCGAGCGTTACAGAACAGATTTTCCGTAGCACTCTCAGTTATACTAAACACTAAATGTGTTTATTATCTATGTCTACCACTTTACATGAAATACGATAACGATAATTAAAAATTAGTGAAAGCGCAACAAAATTACCATACCATAAAAAATGTAGCTTTATCACATATGACCATCCACTAGAAAAAAAACGTCTTAGCCTCCACAAATGACATGAATACTTTTCTAATACTCAAATCCTAAAAACGCATGAAAAACATGACCCAGCTGTCAAAAGCCACAACTTTCGCTCTATTTGAAAATAATTGCAGAATTATTTTTTTCACATTCATGATATTTAAAAATATAAGCTCATTAGTAATTACGTGGGAGTGGTGCGGACGCGTGGCAAATATTTTCTCGAGGCGCCCGCCCTAGCCGCAGTAATTAAAAGAACGGAGGTTGCAGCTCGACGGCTGCGAGAGAAATCAAAAATTATTGTCCACACATTTTCTTGAATGAAAATATTTTTGTCATAATAAAGACTGGATCCAGAGCTGCTGCTTTCAAGTTTTGATTTTCAGTGTGCTTAACTTTTCAAATTTCATCAATTTTACACTCTCAACTATATAAACTGCATATCATTAAACTAGACAAGTTTTCTTAATTTAGTTATTTGTGGTAGTTGTTGCCTGTTCGTATTTCATACGCTAAGAGACATTTAGCTATCCTATGGAGACAACTCAAATAATTAGAATCATCATCAGGTATCTGTTTTCCCCTTTTATCATCACCAGGTATCTGTTTCTGTTTCTATTTAGGTCTTTTCCACCATACTACCGAATTAATTTGCATTTAATATTCTTAAAGAATTACACCAAGAGATTTTAATAAAATTATGTCGATTTTGTCAAAATCATTTGTCTGATAATTTTTTTACAAGATTTTATATATTTTTTCATTTATTTTATGATATTGGAAGGCAAACAAGCAGACGGATTTCCTGATGGTAAGAAATTCACGCCGCCTGGAGACACCACCTTTGCTGCGTTGCCAACCTGAGGCCGGGATGTAAGGCCTCGAGCAAAAGTAAGTTTACCGCCTACCTTACCCTCCAAACTGGAACACGTCATGACGTTATGGCGGTAGGAATAGGTAAGGCGGTGGTGCCGAACCGGGTGAGTCGCTGTCAAACTCTACCACCTAGTCAGATGAAACGGTGTTTGTGAAGGTAAGCTTATGCTTGCCTTTTACGAGCCGCCTGGCAGGAAGGCAGATGGTCTATTCTGCAAAGGAGCTCGGACCAACAAGGGGAATGACCATTCAACTATGACTATCATAGCGTTTCGACATAAGTTTTAGTGCTTAAATTTATTCTAAGCATGCTTCAAATAATTGGAAGTAAACTGTCACCCCCACCCCTACCACAATGCGACAATATTTACCTTAATCGTGCAAACATTATCGCATAAAGCATTTTGTTAATGAGGTAAAAAACTTGAGGTGAGTGGCGCGCCATTACTGTAGCGACGAGCGGAGCGGGTGCGGGAGCGGGTGCGGGAGCGGGCGCGGGAGCGAGTTCACAGCCTTAATGACACCTCGTGAAAAGGCGAGATGAGTTATTTTCGAGAGGAAAAGGCAAACGTCAAGTGGCGCGGTTGTTTTACGTGTGCTGGTGACGTTTTGTTCGAACTAACGAGGTCAATAGTGGAGCGTTCACGGCTCGCAGCGCACAGCGTCGTCGGTAACAACTTCCCGCATTTGTTGTGCTATATGGTTTTACCGTAATTATTATCTCATTGATTTTAAGGTACTTTTTTATTTTATTTTTTAATTTATTTGTTGTTATTTTAATTTTCCCCCGTGTTGGTCCGGGCTCCTTTGTAGAATAGATCTGCCTTCCTTGCCAGGCAGCTCGTAAAAGGCGAGCATAGGTTCACCGTCACTAACACCGTGACATCTAACTAGGTGGTAGAGTTTAGCAGCGACTCACCCGGATTGGTACCACCGCTTTACCTATTCCTGCCGCCATAACGTCATGACGTGTTCCGATTCGGAGGGTAAGGTAGCCGGTAAACTTACTTTTACTCGCGGCCTAATATCCCGGCCTACGGTTGGCAACACACCATTACCACCTTTGGTGTCGTGACTTTCTTACCGTCAGGAAATCCGTCTGCTTGTTTGCCTTCCAATATCATAAAAAATAATAATAATAATTTATATGCTTAACCTATGCCTCACTAACATTATATTATACCCATCACAATGCGATCTGAGTATTTTTTTATGAAACACTTTCTCATTTACAAGTATCGTGATAAAATGTTAACAGTAACTTCTTCATTATTTAATACTGATTCTCAAACACCTATTCATTTGAACTATCACTTTGACAAGCATGCTTCATATTTTTATTCCTGTTTTTATTATACAAATTTAAACACTTAAGAGGCTATAAACATTTTTAATTGTTTGTTTTATGCATGATTATGATTTCACTTTCATTGTTTTCTTTTTATTAACTACACTAGCTGCGCCCCGCGGTTTCACCCGCGTAAGTCCCAATCCCGCGGGAACTCCGGGATAAAAAGTAGCCTATATGTTATTCTGGGTCTTCAGCTACCTACATACCAAATTTCATCGTAATCGGCTTTGTAGTTTTTGCGTGAAAGAGTAACAAACATCGATACATCCAAACATCCATACATCCATACATACAAACTTTCGCATTTATAATATTAATAGGATTACGACCTCAGCTTAGAAATGTTGCTTGTTTGCTTTTTCAAACTAACTCAAGAAGAATAATTGACACTGCATCGAACACACCTCATGATATGCCATTTTTGAGAAAACTCTGCCATCAAATGTCGCGGTAATTTTATGAGCTGATGCCGTTTTGTTCGAACTAAAGAGGTCAATGGTGAAGCGTTCACGGTTTGCAGCGGAACGTGTCGATAACAGCTTCCCGCATTTGAAGCTGAATCCTTACCTCGATATTAACTATCAGTTTGTAATTTATTTTGAAGAATTTTGATCGATTTATTACAAAGACACTGAAAGTTAAAATCGTAAGACTTTACACTTGCCTGACATAAGAACTAATTGGGGACAACATCGAATTGCAAAAACCGTTAACCAATGTATTAGCTTGGATATCTTCAGTAGTTCCCTACCTCCTATCAAAAACAGTTTTAAAAAATGTTTTTTTTAATGATGAACTTTATTTAGGATTAGGAACGGTTATTATTTATTTATTTATCTAGCATGTTTTGTTTACATCCAGAAGAGATCAGCTTAGAAAATGTTTATTTCATAAGGATTAATTTAATATGTTTTGTATAAGTTGTATCTCCGTTTTAATAAACAAAAAAAAAGTTACTGAAACTAAATTGTGTTTTTTAAAACTATTTAAAGAAATCGTCAGGATTTACAAAGAGTTATTGTTTATTTTATTATAATTGATCCTTTTTTTACTCTAATATTTTCCGTAATTTGTCCGGAGATATATATATTTATTTTGTATTTATTTAACGTTCGACTTTTATGTTTGTATTTTTATTATCAAAATGTTATTTAAAATCTAAATAATTTAATTTAATTTTAACATTAAATGTATGTTAAAATTAGCCTCGCCTCTGTGGTCTAGCGGTCTGGGTGTTGGACTTGACTGCATGAGGTCTCGGGGTTCGAATCCCGGTTCGGCCAACAAAAAGAAAATTGGATTTTTCCAATATTCTAAGAAAAAAAAATGTTGGTCGGGATTGGAAATGTGCCCGGTTGGCTATAGGCTTGCCACCTATCAGATTATGGGACTTAGTGTCTTCGGCTAGTCGTGGGTGCCCTGGTTGTGCCACTGCCTACCACTTCGGGGATATGGGCGTGAAGATACTTTTTTTTAATTATCGTCAAGCAGTGCTGTGTGTTGTCAGTGCAGATACTTATCTTGTATTTCAACAAATGAATTCAAAGGCTATGATCAATAAATGTGGGAATGCATCAATGAATTTGATCACCTCTGCAGTCTAGCGGTCCAGCGTCCCACTTAACTTCTTGGGATTATTATCGGGTATGTGCCCGGTTGGTGATAGGACTCTTACCTATTACATTATGGGACTTAACGTCTTTGTCTAATCGTGGGTACCCTGGTTGTTGTACTTATGCGTGTTAACTTTTTTATAAACTACCACTGAAATGGAATCGTGGCCTGCAAGTATTTGGTCTGGAGGTCTGCAAGCATTTGGTACTCGATACTCTCTGATTAGATTCTATACTTCTTATCGTCGGAGCTTGGTGGAATTCCATTCTTGATGTAATTTATTTAGAAACACTTGTACTTTCCACAATATATTTTATTATTTTTTATTTTTATAATTTAGCCAACCGGTTTCGCTATGCAAGCATCATCAGGGCTATATGACAGTTGTTATAACAGTTGTTATATAGCCCTGATGATGCTTGTATAGCGAAACCGGTTGGCTAAATTATAAAAATAATAAAATATATTGTGGAAAGTACAAGTGTTTCTAAATAAATTACTCTGTAAGGGACATGAAGATATGCCTATGTGTGTATTAAATTTATATAGTTTTGATAAAGGTCAGTCAATTTTAATAGGAAGAGGATAACCTCATGTGGTACGAAGTCGATAATCAAACGCGGCTCAAGTGCAGTTCATGCAAAACTTATATGCGCCTCCGAAGTAGGTAACATG
>NJDD01001165.1:184887-199581 GCA_002245505.1 Calephelis nemesis | reverse complement strand
TTACATAGGAATCTAAGCATCAAGTCTAGCCTTCAAAAGATTCTTTTCCCCGTGTTGGTCCGGGCTCCTTTGTAGAATAGACCATCTGCCTTCCTTGCCACGCAGCTCGTAAAAGGCGAGCATAGGCTCACCAAGACTAACACCGTGACATCTGACTAGGTGGTAGAGTTTAGCAGCGACTCGCCCGGATTGGTACCACCGCCTTACCTATTCCTGCCGCCATAACGTCATGACGTGTTCCGGTTCGGAGGGTTAGGTAGCCGGTATACTTACTTTTGCTCGAGGCCTAACATCCCGGCCTCAGGTTGGCAACGCACCATTACCACCTTTGGTGTCTCTAGGCGGCGTGAATTTCTTACCATCAGGAAATCCGCCTGCTTGTTTGCCTTCCAATATCATAAAAAAAAATGTGGACTCGATGCAGAAAATTTAACAATGCATGCTAAAAAGACCACGGGTTCTACAGACAGTGATCACTTACCATCACGTCGCCTTAGGTGTTTCCCTTCTTATAAAAATAAAAAAAGTGTATGTTTTTATTTGAATCTTGAATTAAATTCGTCCGGCAAAGTAAATTCAAAAACAGCTAAAGTGAAAAGTACAGCGTATTTATCATAAAATTCCCTCTAAATTGTAAGTTACACTATTTTTAACCGACTTTAAAAAGTGGAATCGAAATGCTTTTGTATATGTTTTTGGTGTGATCACCTGGACAATCATGAACAAATTTGAGTTCTTTAGGTTGGTTATTACTCCGAAGTGGTCTCATTTAAATTTTATCAAAATCCGATTAGTAATATGTAAGTAATGCTTACCTTGTTGAAGTCATCGTGGAGGAAGTCGTCAAGGTACATCAACATTTTTTTATATTATCACTTCATAGTATAAAACAAAGTCGCTTCCTTTGTCCCTATGTCCCTTTGTATGCTTAAATCTTTAAAGGACTAAACGGATTTTGATGCGGTTTTTTTAATAGATAAAGTTATTGAAGAGGGAGGTTTGTATGTGTATTTCATAACCGTGAGAAGCCGGGGTGGGTGGGACGCTAATGAAATATAATTCAAAAACCAGTCGTTGGATCGTAGCAAAATTCATACGGGACCAACCTCGGAATTATGAACTACATTTTGAAAAAAGTTCAAAATGATCAAATGATTGGTTATGAAATTAAAGTCCATTATTGCAGTTTCACAACGTGTAAATCATTGGACGTCATTTTCAAGGATGTTGCCGTAACACAGTAGAAATAACCAAAACTCTCGTTTGTCTCCTCTTATATACAAAAAAAACTTCACTAAAAACAATAAAAAATGCCAATTGAGAAATGTCAGCTAACATTTTTCAACTAAGTATATTATAAGTAATGTTAATTATACTAAGTCTTGTCGATAACAAGAAGAATAAAGTAAATATCTTTTTCACAAACACCATACAATCAGTTCATATGATGCGTCTATATCATACTAAAAACCACCGTGTCTATATCATACTAAACACAGAGAGGATCGTGGCCAATGGCTAGGATTCTTGTCCGAATACGATCAAGGACATTATTTGGAAAACGGTAAAACAAGGTCAACTCGTGAGGGTACATTTCTACACTAAATTAAGGTCATGGCACACCATCCCGGCACCGTAACAGCGTCGCCGTGAATTTATGGTGCGACTGGTCCCAAGAGCGCTACCTTCGCGTCGTCAGTGAGATGCAAGGTCGCAAGCCATGTGCCGGCCACGAGGTGCAAGCTCGCCGCCTGTGCGCCGGTCACAAGTTGCAAGTTTGCTGTCACCATGAACATTTTTTTTGATGATATTGGAAGACAAACAACAGACGGATTTCCTGATGGTAAGAAATTCACGCCGCCTAGAGACACCAAAGGTGGTAATAGTGGTATAGTGTTAGGCCTCGAGCAAATTAAGTTTACCGGCTATCTTGCCCTCCAATTCAGAACACGTTATGACGTTATGGCGGCAGGAAAAGGTAAGGCACAATCCGGGTGAGTCGCTACGAAACTCTACCACCTAGTTCAATGTCACGGTGTCAATGACGGTAAGCCTATGCTCGCCTTTTATGAGCTTCGTTGCAAGAAAACAGATGGTCTATTCTGCAAAGGAGCCCGGACCAACACGGGGAAAAACGACATTATTTTTATATGACATTTGTGACCAAACAAGCTTCGATATCGACGTTGCCGAATCCGAGTAAGACCGTAAGCACGCAATTCGCTCGCTTGCAGCGTGGGAGTTGCGAAATCAGTTGAATACTGGCGGCGAGTGCGCTGACTGCCCATATTGACATTGTTAAATATATTTTACGACATACCATTTAATGCTTAAATCTGAATAGTAAAGTAATAACTGGGTTGGAGCGGTGCTGTTGCGATGCGGGGATAGTGTGCTTTGACCTTTAGACGGCCGGCTCACGAAAGCGTGTTCACTGTAAGTAAATTAGATATCCTTAGTTTTTATACAATGGGTTATACGATTGCAACAGTAATTTAAGACAGTAGTAAATACCTCAAAACTACGAAAATTATCAATTGAATCAATTACTTTTTATGTTTTTTATATGTTTGATGCACGATTACTTAGTCACTCTTCAGATGTGGTCCTATACTTTGGTCATAATTGGATATCAAACTATTAAAACTTTGATTCTCTTCGAAATAGGTCCATTCGTTTAGGAGCCATAAACATGCAGATATACACACACAAAACTTTATTGCTAGCAAAGTTCCGCATTTCCGGAAAGTTACTAAATCAATTATGATCTGGTTATTACTACTTAAGGAATACATATGACTCTTTTCTTCAGTTAATTAAAACTAAATATACTTAAAATAAAATTTATGAAAACTTCACACATATTTTGATTTTTTGATGAACATCAAAATTTATCTGCTATTAAAGAGTTGATATACTTTCGAATGAATAAATATTGCACTCTCTAATTTCCGTGTGAGAGAAGTCGCGGGCGTGTGCTCGTCAAATATACTAAACTAAATAAATATAATAATAAATAATAAGTAAATGAATATCCCAGGACAAGTTACACAAATTAAACCTAACCCCAACGTAAGCAAATTATATGCTTGTGTTATGGGTGTTAGTCAACGATACTAATACATAGAAATACTTATATAGATACCAGAATATACTTAATAAACACCCAGTAAAAAGTAAATGTTCATCACACAAATGCCTGCCTCCGTCGGGAATCGAACCCAAGCCATGTGGTCGATCTGTGTAGTTAGGCGCGTACGCTAGCCACTAGACCAACAAGGCGGTCAAAATGATAGCTAAATGTTCAATAAACTGCTAAATGTAGTAATATCCACCGTGTCTCAATAACGCATCTTCAAAAGTGAAAAAAAGCCGTCACTCGAACATTCATTCAGTCAAATTAATTCATACACGGAAAGTATTAACTGTGAGTTTCAAAAGGCCTCGACTGTCCGTGCGGGGCTTTCCTTTTAATTAGGCCCTAAGTACTCGTTAAAAAACAAGATCTTCCCAAACGTACAAAGCGGTACTAACAAACACGGCGTATATAAAAAAAACGTTGGATAAATAAGTGGAAAAATACAGGTAAGTCCAAGAGGGGTTTTTGTACGGCCCGGCCGGCCACTTAGGTCATCCTGCGAAATAAAGGCCCAAGTTTTTTATATCGCTTTTAAATGCGAAGCCCGTACGTCCAGACCCGCCTCATCCCCTTCTACGATAATATGAAAGGAAACAAACGAAAGAAAATGTTTCCGAGCGCCCCGTTCACTTTTATTGAACGCTTGTAGGTAGTTTCGATTGCAAATAGTTCGTGTAATTCAGTTAGCAGCCTTTGAGGATGAATAAAAAGTGAGCATTGAAAAGTGTCTATCGAACTGCAGTATTTGTTTGTGAACGTCGCAGTAAATACTGAGCGGACATTCCGGACCTGCTTGTTGGTGCTGTTGTTTCAGCTACAGTCCTCGGACTCACAATCCAATTCTTTGCTTTAAAATTACCTATTAATTAATACATATATACTTTTTCTTTCATATGGAACAAGTAGCCGAATTTTTTATATTTACGAATTTCTATGAATATATATTAAATGTTTAAATATATACTGGAATGTCACAATTAAAATTTTAATTTCTAAGAATTTCTCTTTCAGGGAAATTCTTAGGCCTAGGTTATAAATTTCCCTTATGACTCTCTTTTGTAAAATAAATATAGATAGTACCTATTACTTAGGCAGAACTTCTCCAGAGAAGAATTTCATACGACTGGATGCTGTGAAAATAACTAAAATAAACCATCCTAGCGGTTTCAACATCAGTTAACTGTCTCATTTTTTTTCAGAATAAGCTGCTGAGCTTAACTTAATTAAACTCAAGTTTATCAATGTGTGGGCCCTATTGCAATTTTTTACTAATTGTAATTTCTAAAAACGTAGTAGTATCTACAAGGTTCAACTTGTTCCCATTAAGTTCTACGTTGGTATCTACTTGCCTCACGTTTGGCATTAAAAATTTAATACATATTTTTTTTCGTTAAAAAAAATATTACTTACATTGAACATTCAAAAATGTATGTCAGTAGTTAGGTAGAAGTTTCTGAGTTTATCTTTGAAATTAGTCAATACATATTAAAACTTAAGAAAAAAATTAAGCACCACAATTACCCGTCAGCTAGTGAATGAAACCAGTGATTTTGATGGAGTTTTTAACGAAAGGAATTTTGATATTTAATGTAAGAAACAATTTCAACAATTAAAGGACTTCAGTAATTACGTCTAAAACAGTATCTGTTTTCATAATCAATATATGTATTATGTACGTCACTAGGCCACCAAATGTAGTTCTTTTGTAATATACTCTTTAAGACTTATAACTGTACCTGTTTCGACAAATAAATTAAAAAACAGACAGAGGTAGGCAGAGGTGCAAACAGAAAAGTCTACTACGGGTACTTACTCGAACAATATAAACCCAATAAAACATCAAAAAATCGACTCAAATTTCGATAGACGTCATATTTTAGGGTCATTAATGTACATAAAACTACGCATTGTTATATTGGTATTACTCAAAAACCACTTGACAGATTATGATCAAATTAGCACGAATCTACATCTGATATGAAAAAAAGTGTCATCTAAATAGTTTCATGTTTGGCTGAGTAATTAGGTACTTCTCCAATATCGGGTAACGTTGGTTAAAAAATGAAAATACGCATTTTGTGTTAACCAAACCGGGAATCGAACCCGAGACCTCGTGTTCAAATCAACGATAACAGCGGATCTCAACGCCACAGGGGCGATTAAATTTTAAAACCTATTTAAATATAAGTGAAAACTAATTATATTAGCAATCATTTCAAGTATTGTGGTGTTCTGAGCAATTTTGTAATTGCTGCGTCGGACGGGTGACGCCCTTGCGCTCCAAATTTATATATAAGTCTTGGCTTGTTTACGACTACCTACCCGCCTTTGATATAAGAGAGCCCGTGTGTGAGGCTATACGTTTTCAATTCGGCCAGCGAGGGAGGGTTAGTGCGCTCGACGGCCACCAGGGGGTGCGGAGTGTTTGAAGCAGTGATTAGTAATGCGGGGGCTTATGGCAAAATAATCTTAGTGGAGACTGTAATGAGAAAACATTTTACCGGTGCCCATAACACTTGAACGTTCATTAATTTTCTTCCTTGAGAATTAATTTTCGATACCTGTCTTTCAGGGTATTTATAAATTTTAAGTAGCGGCTTTTGTAAGAGTGTTTTATGTTTAGGGAGGATCCCTTAAAAGTTGTGTTCTTAATTAAGCTTCTGTTTAATGTTAGGTGAGTTGACCCTACTGCGTGTTAATGAAAGTGCAATGAAATGTTCACAGGATAAAAAAGAAAAAAAACACACGGCTGTTCTGAAGGCAAGACACACCGCAGCTTTTTTACACCATAAATGTTTAGGTATCATTATCCTGCCGCTGAGGCATTTCACCTAGTGTGCCTGACAACCAGCTGTCCGATCATATGGGATAGATTACGACAAATCCAAATACTTTGGCTACATTTTGGCGATAAGAATAGGGAAGGCGTTGGATCCCCAAACGGGCAAGTTGGCGGTAGGGTCAATATCGCTTCTGAAGGAGGGTAATTTTAAGGTGATAAAATATTTTTTGACTAATATCAAATAGTTTGCGTATTATTGATATTTTCTACTACTACTCTCTTGAAAGAGTTTGATGGTGCAATTTTACAATTTATAAAATATATATTAAGTGTAACACTAACTCAATTTAAAAAAATGTTCGTACTCTCGAAGAGGTAGGCAGAGGCACAACCAGAAGACACTCACAATGTGTTTACAAAATTATTGAAAAAACTTTTTATTTTCCTGAACCCTTACTAATTCTAACACCGGACCGCTAGACCACAGAAGCAAAAGAGACTATGTATTACATAAACTAAGAATAGATGAATCAAATAAAGAAAAAAGTGATCGTCGATTTGTAACAGGAGTGAACAAAAGCAAAGAAGAGAAATTAGGATTGTTTTACCAACAAGTTAATAATGCAATGCATGCAAGCAATGCTCAAAATTGCAAGAAGATATTTAAAATACTGGTCAACAGACAAGCCGACGAAAACTAAAGTAAGTAAGTAAGTAAGTGTCTTCACGCCCATATCCCCGAAGAGGGAGGCAGAGGCACAACCAGGGCACCCACGACTAGCCGAAGTCCCATAATGTGATAGGTGGCAAGCCTATCGCCAACCGGGCACGTTTCCAATCCCGACCAACATATTTTTTTTATTAGAAAATTGGAAAAATCCAATTTTCTTTTTGTTGACCGACCCGGGATTCGAACCCGAGACCTCATGCAGTCAAGTCCAACACCCGGACCGCTCGACCACAGAGACGAAAAATACAATATCGTTTTAAAAAAATGTTTTACTACATTATGATAAATATTGACCTTGTTATGTCATGTAGATACTTATTTGATAAGAGTTTTAGCTGTTAGGTCTCACACATCATAAGAAACAAAAAAACAGTTCAAACGATATTGTTTTTGTGACATTCTCCTTAGTCCCGAGTAGCAGAATTACCTCTGAAACATTTAAAAATGTTCACTCATCACACTGGGAGGGCGGTACTCAGATCGCCGGCACTAGGGATTGCAATCCGGTCCGGCGGATCCGGTAATCCGGCGGATCCGGCGTGTTTTTGGACCTACCGGATCCGGTGAGTCAGCGCCGGATCCGGTGCCGGATCCGGTAAAGCAAAAAATACGCGAACGCGATCTGGGAGCGTCGCACGCGCGCGACATTGCCACCAGATCGCTAGACGTGCCGCGCGGTGAGGCACTGTCGCCGCCAACACCGGCTCTGCATGCACTTGTTGTCAACATGCTGTGTCGACATATTAGCTAATCCAATTCCTACCTTTATTGTATGGAAAATGGTTGGTATTACTTACATAATCCAAAAAAATATGAGGAATATTTGAGGCAAGCTAACGATACATTTTTTATGCTTAAAAAAATAACATACGACAGGAAATGAAAAAAATAATGAGCCGATTCGTAAGTGATGAAAATGTGACAGAAATAGCAGACGAAAATATAGATTCCAATTCCGATTCTGATTCCATGTCATTATTGCCAATAGAAAAAACATTACATTAAAAGAGGAACTAAAAAATCAAATCCTGCAAGAAAAAAAAGGGTATAGGGGGAAAGTTAATGCTAAAAAAGAAACAGATTATGAGAAAATACTTAAAAAAGAAATGACTGCGTATGAAGTAGAAGAAGTAAAAGGAAAACACATTTCGCTGATCTACAGTTACTTAATGGCGATTAGGCCAACCAGTGTTGAGGCAGAAAGGGCCTCTTCTGCCGCAGGTTATATTTGTAGTGCCATCAGAAGCAGACTAGGAGACAGTACAATAAACACTATTTGTTTTCTTAGATCGTTTTTTCAGCACAGAAATAATTTTCATTTGCATTTTGCATTGCAAAAAATAAATGCTTTTTGTTTTGTTTCTTAGGATTATAAACTGAAGTTGTTGATTTTATAAGTACAAATTTAAAAGACTTTTTGTTATATAACTGTGTAGATTATTAATAAGAGTTTAATAATATTATTATTACTTAAGTACTTTCAGATACTTACATATATAGGTACAGCTATAAGTGAGAGTCAGACTGACTACTTTATTATTTAAAATAGTTTCATAATTTGATTTAGTACAAATAGTACCAAAAATTACAATAAATACCAAAAAATAGAATTAAAAGTGATTTTATTTTCTATAAATACGTATTTTATTTTCTTTTTATACATTATTATCAAAACTAAAAACGACTAAATACTAGACCCTAAGTAACTTTAAAATAAAAACTAAACTAAACTAAACTAAACTAGCATCAATCCGGTGAAATCCGGCCGGATTGAAAATGATACCGGATTGCAATCCCTAGCCGGCACCTGTTCTGGAATCAAAACCCACTCATTCTTTCATTCAATAAGGAAATGTAATGTATTAGCTAAAAAAAATATTTAATTTTATTTCTCTTAAGGACACAAACAAAGCCAAAGTACATGACAACAAGAAAATAAATTGATTCTATTTCACACGAGCGCCCACTGGAAGGGTTGTCCATGCAGCCGACTGCCCGCCGCGGCCGAGCTGATAGGAAGTGCGCTATATACTTGTGTGACGGTCATTTATCACTAGCTAAATTGACTTTTTACAATTCTCGTGGTCTCTTCGAAGGTATCATAGTGCCTATCTATTTTTTTGGCCATAGATATGACTTCTTGTTGATAAACTTCGTCCACACTGTACGCTCCCGGCGTTAGTAGCTTTATTTCAATAGGTATCTATGTCCTCACTTAATTGATTTTTTTATGTGATGAACCAGCAAACGAGCCAACAGATATCTGATGGAAAATAGTCACTGTTGGAAATCTCCAACATAATGTGCAACACAGAAAAAGTTTCAAAAAACCAACTTCTATTTCATTGTCATGTCTCTAAGTATAGTAGTACTACATAATATTTAAATTATGCACTTCGGCTATATTCGTCAAACTTCGTAAGTATTTCCGAATTTATTTTAAAGATATCTGTACGGAGTTATTACATAATTAATAATTTCGCTTAAATTTAGATTAGGTCAGCCAATTTAAAAATAATAGTATAAAATGTAAAAAGAGTAAAAATTGTAAATTCGAAGTGCTTATTTTAAATAGAAGTACTATATACAGAAAATGAAGTATTTTGTTCAAATTGTCTGAGATTCCATCATCAGATACATATTAAGCACTTCGGAGATATGCTCTTACAAATAAACAAAGTTTTTAAAATTAGTTCATAAATGATGGAGAAATTGATTAACATACATAAAAAATAAAGGCTTCGAGCATATTACGTTCTCCTTTCTTCGAGATCGGTCTAAAAAGTCGAAAGTGATCAAATTAAAATTTGAAGTAAATGGAATTAAAGTTGGCAGCAGACATTTCAGGCGGTGGGCTGGGGGCGGCCGATAACACGACAATAGGAATTTGCCGTGCGCCGACTGCCCGCGCTCTTTAACCTAATTACTACTTACATACTTGCCCATTCAATACTATATTAGTCTGGGAAATTACGATTTGTGTAATGGCAATTCTTCTTCTTTTATAAATATGGCTTTCGATCGTTTTTCGCGACTTACTTTGCCACTGTCAAGTTAATTGATTCTTATACAGTAATTAGTCACTATGTACAAAATCATGTCAGGTCAGGGTCTTGAGTATGCGGTGGCGTTGTTACTCAAGCTCATCTAGTGAGACTTGACGGCAGCGAGGAAATAGACGATACACCCATTTTTCGTCATGATTATTTCATTTGTGCACTTACAATGAACAAAATTAATCTAAAACCCACCTAAATTAACCAATTACAAATTACAAATAGAATATAACCCCAAGGTAAGCAAATTATATGCTTGTGTTATGGGTGTTAGTCAACTATACTAATACGTAGAAATACTTAAATAGATACCTGAATAAATTAAACAAACACCTAGACCCGGAAATGCGGCCATCTAAATGTTCATCACACAAATGTCTGCCCCCGTCGGGAATCGAACCCGAGCCTCGTGGTAAGTCGATGTAGTTAGGCGTATACGCTAGCCACTCGACCAACGAGGCGGTCACATTTCACACAATATAAACACGAAATTCAATAATAATGAAAAAAATACGACCATCTTCATTCACGATGGCGGCAAAACTCATGGCAATTCTTTTTGAGCCAGATTGTCGGCCTATCATGTCTGTCCACTAAAGAGGAATACATTTTAAAGTGACAGGTGTATAAATTCAAACTATTTATAGCGTTAGTTAGGTATTACTGATATCAATAAATAATAGTGGTAATTTTGTTGCGCACTCACTAAACTAATTTTAAGATATTATCGCTGTCAAATTAGACCGTACACGTCATTTCTACAGACGTTTAATCTATCACTCGGAAAACATTGATTACAACATCACAATTTGACATGTTCGGACTAATCTGACATGTCTAAAATGTTCCATCTCTTTTGTTTTTATTTCATTTGAAAAAGATAGCATGCATATAAAATAAGTTTTTGAACAGCAGAATTACCACCATTGCCAATTACCAATACCACTCAAATTGAATTCTCAACCAATAACATTCTGCCGCAGCAACCACTTCTAGTATGTTATTATTGGATTTCAATTTTAGACAGTGTTTAGTTAAACACGTGACGTTTTTTACAGTAGTAAGGCGATTTCTGTCCCAACAAAAAATCTGAGCTTATTTTTAATTAACTTTATCAGACATACTTTTAAAGAATGTTGGCATATCGTCGAAATTCGGCATAATGTTTAAGTGACACGTGCGTCGGCACACTCCATCGAATCGCAATACGTACCCAATCAGGATTATACAAATCCCCGGCGGCTATTCGGGGACGGGAAATAATTATGATAGCCCAGAGTTAATCAAGTGGCTACAAGAATCGAGAAAGAATCGATCACGTTCTAATATTAATCATATTGAATGATGTACTTCGGCCTTGTGATTATATATAGATATAATCACCACATAGTATAACAAAGTCGCTTCCTCTGTCCCTATGTCCCTTTGTATGCTTAAATCTTTAAAATTACGCAACGGATTTTAATGCGGTTTTTTAATAGATAAGGTGATATGTATATTTGAAAGCCATGCGAAGCCGGAGCGGACCGCTAGTACACGATATATTACGAGGCTCAAAATCTATTGAATCAATTTGAAGCTGTTGAATTGACAAAACTGATCTGAATTTTTGTTTAAAAAATGTGTAAAATTATTTTAAGACTTTGCTTACTTTAATAAGGAAAAAAGCTACTAAAAAACCTAAGTCTGAACAAATTGTCGATTACCTGAACCTAAATAAAAATAAATGAAATCAAAGAAACAGTGTTGTAATTGTGAAAATCTACAAAACAATTTTAAATAAAAGTAGTTTAATTAAAGTAATAAAGTATGTTTGAAAAAGGAGGAGGTTATGTTCGACTCGTATTTTAAATTGTAGGTATGTTAATCTATCTCTATTTTCTTCAGTATTTCAGTACTTCTTTTCAAATAAAAAATATAATTTTAAAAAGCATATTCGGCCATTGCCGCCGTAACAAAAAAATTGTTATCAAGTTAATTCTACAGCAATATTATACCCAAGTAATTAGATTCCGCTATAGCTTTAACCTTAGTCTGAAAATTTTCAAAATCTGACTCGGCTCTTGTATGTTTAGCATGAATATGACAAGTAAATACTAACAATAATTCGTCAGGAATCAGGTTTGCACACAAATTTAACGAAGCTACTTCTTCAACTGGCTTTGTTTCATATTATAACATTTGCTTTTGGAGTGGGCACCACATATGTGTTTAATATATGCAGTTTTTCTTTATGATTAATTAAGTCTGGATCTCAGGGAAATCAAGGAACATTTATAATTTCTGAAAACGATACAAAATCGACGTGGATTTTTGCACTTCTGCTGTCCTTCAATTGTGACGATTGAATTTGTTTGTTATTTTTTTGACAATGCGACACCAACTCCTTTTCCAAACAAAAAAGTTTTTTAAAATCAGTGCAGATATCGATTAACATACCTACAAAAAACTATAGGATTTCGAATTCGGTTACAAATATAAGGCATTCCAACATTGTTTGTGCTTTTTTTTCTTTCCTAAAAGTTTTGAAAAAATATTTCCAGCCCGCGAACAGTGCTAAAACTACTACTACTGTACTAGTTTACATTGTACCTATTACTTATTGTACCTATATTGTCATCCTCAAGATATTACCTAATTCGAGATCAGAGTAAAAATTGGTAGTGCAGGAATATACATCTAGTCCCAACGAGCGCGTAACCGAAATGTAGATAATGTATCATTAGTCCCGTATTAATATCGTGTTAATTAGCAGTATTCTGTCGTTGCCGAGCGCCGCCACGTTTGTACTACGCACTGCAATTTATTGCCAATTACACCTTACTGGTGGAACAGGATCGACATTCGCACTTACCTTTCGTAGTACACAAGTATTTCTCCATGTAGATTAATCTCCACAAAGTTCAGTATATTTTCATTGACTGACTTTTCTTCCGTCGTGTAGTTTGATCTCAAAAGTTGTATTTTATTAAATAAATAATATATTATACTAAGGGCCACTTGCACATTCCCGGGTTACATTTGACACTGAGTTAAATTGTCAAATATAAGGTGATTTAACCCGAGTTAGACGTTAACTCAATGTTAAAGACTTAAACCAGGAATGTGCAAGTGGCCCTAAGACGCTAAACTATTTTAGCAGGATTTTTTCATTTCTCTGTCTAATTAAATTTGTCTAGTTAATGGTTTTTAGATTTATTGCACTTATTTTAGACATGATTCATTTAAGAAAATTAAATTGTAATTCGAAAAAACGGGTTGCACTCCGGGAGTGCCGGCAGAAGCATAAACTTGAATTTTGTGCATTTTTGATATTTTGGAATGGTTAGGGAATAATTTCGCACGAATCGCTTTAATTATCAATATGAAAGTACTACCATTTGTGTGGTAGAATACAGTATTCATTAACTGCGCTATCGTACACAAACATGACAACATAAACATACGCGCAAGCGCACTGGGCCGTCTTATTTGCGGAAGCGCTCTGCGCCGTCTTACGAATTTTCGTCTTACGAAATTTCAGGTCACGTGTCCTGACGCGAGTTTATAAGTTTTTACCCATTCCAAAAAAGTGCGCAACGCCACTAAAGAAAGAAAGAAAGAAAAGAAAGAAAAAATATTTATTTGCGGAATATGAGTGTTACAAAGATGTTACAAAATTATTTAGGTGTTTCTACATATTCTACCAACTTTTGGTGTGCAAATATTTTAATAAGTAGATATTAATCAATTAGTTAATAAATTATTTATTTACTATTTACACCCTGTTTATTGTATTAATTAGGTACATGATTATTTATTAATACAAAAAATTTTTAGAATATAAATTAATTTATCCCTGTCTACCGTAACCTACCACCGTTTCCAAACCTAGCTAGACAGGAGAAGAAACTGCGAAACAAACTCCTGCGCTCCCAACATTCTGCAATAAAATTAATCATATTAGAAATACTTTATTATTTATTCTTATCTGCAAGAAAATCTTTGACACTATAATAATTTTTGTCTAAAAGTAAGTTGAATACCTTTTTCGAAATCTGCTTAATGGAAGTGATTTAAGATTATCAGAATTTTGTTGTATACACCCTGATTTTTTAATCACCATCCAAAATTTAATATGTTGATCTTAAGTGAAAATAATTAAATACGTGTTTTTTCTTTTATTTTCCCTCAATACTAAAATATTAAGATATAACATCGCAAAGTCGTCTACAAAGTACCGTACCTACGCGCTGAGTGCTCTGACATGCTAGATGGACCTGCTAGATACCTATTTTTTTTTCATAAATGGACTTATTTATAGATACTTTATGCCTAGAAAAAATTTGGATGCTGATAAAAAAATCTTGCTGTATACGAATTGACATGCAATACACATTATTTTTGTAAATGTTGATTTTTTGGTTAGGCACATGTAGTTTCTCACTATTTCTAAAATGAGACAAACCTAGGACTTCAGCATTCGTATGAAACAAATGATGATGTTTTTTTTACAAATACACATACAGCTAATATATATAAACAAGGAAAAGGTAATATTTTAAGTGACTTAAAAAGTGGCTTGCATGAATGTAATTGATTGACACTACATATCGCTCGTATACACTTCAATCAACTCAACAAATCAACATTTACAAAAATAATGTGTATTGCATGTCAATTCGTATATACAACAAAATTCCTGATAATCTTAAATCACTTCCATTAAGCAGATTTCGAAAAAAGGTATTCAACTTACTTTTAGAGAAAAATTATTATAGTGTCAAAGATTTTCTTGCAGGTAAGAATAAATAATAAAGTATTTCTAATATGATTAATTTTATTGCAGAATGTTGGGAGCGCAGGAGTTTGTTTTGCCGTTTCTTCTCCTGTCTAGCTAAGTTTGGAAACGGTGGTAGTTTACGGTAGACAGGGATAAATTAATTTATTTTCTTCATGTACCTAATCAATACAATAAACAGTGTGTAAATAGTATATAAATAATTTA
>NJDD01001165.1:148929-182769 GCA_002245505.1 Calephelis nemesis | reverse complement strand
CGAAGAATTTATCGCAGTTTTTTTGCATTTTGTCATAATAGATAACCAGTTTTAATAATAGTAAAACTTGGAATCCATTTTTTAATTAAATAAAACAAAGCAAAGTATGAATTACCAGCTACGGTTTGTTTTGTTTTGCACTGAGCGACGTCATTCAGAACGCCATTATAGTTTAGAGCGTTTTCGCGGCAAATTCGTACAGGTTTATAAAAAAACTAAAAATAATAATGTTACTCATCGATTTTTGAAAATAAATTCAGTTATTTCTGTTCAATATCGAATGAAGGAAAGAATCAATCACTAAATACATTTTTGGACTCAAGCCTATTATTAGTATGAAAGTACTATCATTTATGTGGTAGAATACAGTATTCATTAACTGCGCTATCGTACACAAACATGACAACATGAACATACGCGCAAGCGCACTGCGCCGTCTTATTTGCGGAAGCGCTCTGCGCCGTCTTACGAATTTTCGTCTTACGAAATTTCAGGTCACGTGTCCTGACGCGAGTTTATAAGTTTTTACCCATTCCAAAAAAGTGCGCAACGCCACTAAAGAATTTTTTACAACAAAAAACCAAATATAAATTGAATAAATTGTCAGTTACACCACACCGGTACAATATTGTGGCACTGTACATAACGGCGTCGAAATTCCCATTTAAGTTTCGTAACATGCAAGTTGCTCTACATAAATATTTTACACCTCCAAGTTCAGAATGTTATGGATGTAATAAATTATATTAAAAAATGCTATTCTGTTAAAAAAATAGTTTATCATAAAACTCGTGTATTTAAAGCTACGCCAGTGTATGGGATAAATACAAATTAGGAAAACAAATTTTTTTAATCAAATTCTTCCTGAAAAATACCTCTGACAATTTGTGAAAATAGTCTATTGTTTTTGAGTAAGATTGACTATAGATTTAGTTTTAAGATCTTAACACCGAATACTTAAGATGATATGCTTCTTCTAAATTTTTTTTTCATTCCCATATTCTGCGTAACTGAATGTTCGCGTTATTATTATTTTTAAAATTTTATTGTCTTAATTGATATTTTCCATTGGTGGCACTTCGTGGCACAAGTTCCAAATATTCATATTTTTAAATAGAGAAATATTTGTATCCACTGTTTCACATGTCACTTGAAATTTGTTATTATATAAATAGCCCACCGGTTACGCTTTCTACAGCATTATCAGGGCTAGAAATTTACATCCTACTTTATTAATCCTACTTTGTACAGAACAAAAGTATGCTTTATTAATGAATATCTCGATTTATTAGATCGGCATAACTTCCACGTCATGCAGGTATTGAGTCTTCAAACACATGAATGTACTAGTAAGAAGATCATGCTATATGGTCTACATGGTACAGATATGCAGAGGACAAATAGTGGGGTGTGCAATGGTGCATTGGTTCGGTCAGAGAGCTCAGTGATGTGTTATCCCACGCTTCATCACGTCCCGGTGAACATTAGCCTTTAGCCATCAATTATTTGTTTCTACGATATTTCATCAAAATTAACGCTTTATCTTGAGAGAAAAAGTGAACATAAGTTTTTTTCAGAAAAGCAACAAATATTAGTCTACTGTTAACATAATATAAACGAAATTTTAATATCTTATTTCGCTTTCTGGTCTGTCGGTAACAAAGGCTCTCTTTAAATTTTAAGTAGTTTTGTAAATATATACTTAATATTTTTTTATACTTTTATCTTCAATAAAGACTTAATTTGCTTCATTACAATTCAGATGGTAAAGATTTTTCAAGTTTTGCAGTCAATTTTTTGAACTTGATCTGAGCATGTATTTTTGGAACATAAAACAAAAGTTTGGAAAGAATATGTATACTTGTAGTCAGGGGTCTAAAATATACATATAAACCTCCTTCTTTAAACACTTTATCTACTAAAAAACCGTATCAAAATCTGTTGCGTAGTTTGAAAGGTTTAAGCATACAAAGGGACATATTGACATGAGACATGTTTTAATTTGATTTGTTTTTCTTAATACTTAAGAAAAACTATCATTATTAATAAGTAAAGTAATTTATAGCGATGTTATAAAATAAAAAACGGCGAAATAACTGTAAAATCAACTACACCTACACATCCACTACTGACTACAGAGTACAGATACACTGAAATCCAATTTCAAACAATACGTGTACAGTAGGTACGTGTGTAAAAGTTTACCTTTTCAAGTTCTGAATCGTCTTCTTAGCGAGAGCGATTTTCTTCAAAGCCGTATTTAGGTTCACTTAGTGAATGAATACAGGTTTCTAAAACTGCGATGTCCTTGCGACGCTATTGAAAGCAACCCTACATTTTAATGTTAGGGATTCCCATTCAAATTGTCAAGATTCAATCAACTACGTCGTATATCGATGGCTTCTTTTAGTAAAAAAACTAAATAATTCTGAATATGGACGCATTCATAAGCTGTTTTATCCTTCTTTCAATATTGATAATATGCAGAAAAGCGCATTAGATTAAATAGTATTTTACATAGAAGTTTGCTTCTACAAAAATATGAAGCTACCACATATTTTTGAAACAAATGAAATCTAAAGATGAAGAATCGAAGTTTTAAACCATTTTGCGTAGTTAAGAAACTACAATAAATCCCTTAGATAGTAAAAATAAACAGTATTTTGCAATGAGACTGTATTTATTATTATATTTCATTTATCTTTATTCCGAGATATTATTTGTTGAACAATTTTACTTACCAATTGATTTCAAATAAATAAATGTTGTTCTGTTGAACTAGCTTAAGCACCACACGTCGATCAAAACAAGTCTTAAACACATTTTTTAAATTTCCGACCCCAGAATAATATTTTCAATCAATATTCAAATCGTCCCTTAACTTTTGATGCATGATATTATTAATTATTATTAGAAAAAGACGGACATATTGTGACGACACAGAGACATAGCGATGCGTGCGCGTCTTTTATTGTTTGACTCGCTTGATGTCGTCTTAAGCTCGGTTGCTATAATCAACAAACAGTAATCCGTTAGTATAATCTTTGCTAGTTTGCCCTAAAAGTGACCAAGCGTTGTTCATCTTTGTGTTCCTGACTGTTACCTCAATGTTTGAGGTAACAGTCGATAACGAAAACTACTATTCTTAAGCAATACGACTTGTTTCTTAATTAAAGGAACCGGGCATTAGTTAGCTGTTATTTTTTGGCGAACTATTTTATGGTGATCTGTATGCTTCAAAGCATTTTTCGTTGAACGAAAACACAGACATATCTCCTCACAAGAGAAAATATTTTGAAATATAAAACCGAATTATGAAACGAAAATATACTCCAGTGTGTGTTCAATACTTGCGATATTCATGTACGGTGAACGGCGAACGAGCTGACCCGGAAAACTTCTTTCACTTTCCACTAAATATGCTCTGTCAAAAAAGTACCGAGAAAAAAATCAATAATAATACACAAACTGTTTGATATTAAAAAAATATTTTATCATTTTCAAATATGCTCCTTAAGAAAAGATACACTAACGGCAACGAATAATCCATTCAACACAACTTTTTTAATGCTGTTTCCGCAATTGAGTTCAGTTTTCGCCGCAAATTATATTTTATGTCTTCTTCCGATAGGTAACGGGTACCACAAAGTGATAATTTGAATTTAGAAAAAGAAGATCGCCTCTGTGGTCTAGCGGTCCGGGTGTTGGACTTGACTGCATGAGGTCCCGGGTTCGAATCCCGGGTCGGCCAACAAAAAAAATTGGGTTTTTCTAATTTTCTAATTACAAAATGTTGGTCGGGATTGGAAATGTGCCCGGTTGGCGATAGGCTTGCCACCTATCACATTGTGGGACTTAGTATCTTCGGCTAGTCGTGGGTGCCTTGGTTGTGCCTCTGCCTACCTCTTCGGGGATATGGGCGTGAAGATACTTTAGAAAAAGGAAAAAGTCCCCTGAAGCCATATCTGGTGAAAATGGTGGTTTCGTGGCGGTATTTGTTGAGTATTTGGTCAAACATTCGTTCAATGATGAACGTTATCATGATGCAAAACCCAAGAATTTTCTTTCCACAAATCTGGTCTATTTCGTCAAACTTGCTCTATTAAACACCGGATTATGCTCAAGCAATATTCCTTATTTGCCATTTGACTTTTCGGCTACAACTCCGAGTGCCCAACACCGCGATAGCCAAAGAAAACCTCAACATATTTTTGACTTTTGATCGAATATTGTGGTTTTTTCGGTTTTGGTTCGAAGCCGAAGCTTGTTGACTAGTTTGCATGTTAAACTCGAATACTCACGTCTCGTCACCAGTGACATGCTTTCCAATAATTTTGGGTTGGACTTGACTCGTTCCAGCTTGTCCTGGTCGAATCTCATGCGATTGAGTTTTTGAAGAAAATTCAGGTTTTTTGTGACAAACCGAGCGGCAACATGTTTCATACCCAAATAAAATGATACGTATGATAATAAAATAATATGACTAGTTGGGCACAAAAAGTTGTGCGTCTATCTCTCTCAAATTCATCAGTCACTGTTTCCTTCACTTTTGCGTTGTTAACTTCAGTTCCAGATGTTGACGGCCTACTAGAGCTAGGCAAATCTTCTATCATATCTCGACAGCTTTTGTACTACTTCATACAGACGAGTTTTGAAAAATATTTTAAAATATTTGTTTTTTAGTTGCCTGCACTAATTTTTTTGTAATATCTTCAATGTAGGTACAGAATTTATTCTCCTACAGTTTTGTTATAACTAATAATTATAAGATATAGACATTGGAGTCACAGGAGTTTTGTACCTACGTACCAGTATTACATAATAACATGTTTGTATTTTTTATTTCCTCGTACATAATTTTGAAATGTTTCAGATATTCCGTGATATTCATTACTCAAAAATAAGGGAAAATTAAAGTTTTCAGCTAATTACCTAGTTGCAAATTTTGTGAAGGTTGTTCCAAAACGTATTTTACTGTTTAAAATTACATCCCAAGTACGAATAAATGAAAAAGACATAAAAATAGTCCTTGGCAGCCCTAATCGCACGGGGAAAGCGACGTCAACCAATTACTCTGAAAGACTCAACGTGGAGGAGGTATTTCAATTTAGCTTATTGGCTCATGTGCGCCCGGATTTTGGACAATTTCTTGGCCTATTCCTTGCCCTTTTCATTTCATCCGTCAACTATTTTCAACAGATAATAATGTACAACTTACCGCTAATAAATACATATGAAAGCTACAGAATTTGGTAGCTTATTTTCTAAATTATTTTTAATTTATTTTACTAATGCGACTTACTAATAAAATATCGTAGAAGCAACGAAATGTGGCTGCTTTTTTCTGAATTATTTTATTGTGGCGAATCCAAGTCGATGTGATGGTCGAAGCCCAAAATGCAGGATATTTTAATGTAATAATTAAGACTTTTGTTAAATAGTATCATAAAGAGGAAATAGGTATTGTGATATTTTTTACTTTGGACAGGTTTAGTTAAAATTGAATTTACATGCACTAGCCGACTCGTCGAACTTCGTTCACTTGGCACTCCATATTTTCTGCTTACCCTGTTAGAAGACTTGGCTGTACCTTATTACCTTTCCTTAGACACTTTATGTATGTGTAAGATGGCCTATAACGTTAAATATTTCTTTACAATCCGGACTGCAACATATTTGGTCACTATACTGATTGTCGGCATGGCTGTAATTTCTTAACTATATGACTTACGATTTGGGAAGAAATATTTTTGTATAAAGCACAAGATACAAATCAAAAAAGAATAAATGAAATCGGATATGTTAATGAATTATTGACAAATTTACATTTTGGCTTTTACTATTCTCCTACGGGACCGCTTTAGTGAGCGGGATAAACAGTTTCCTATAATCTTCCTCGAAACATAAAGTACCCACCTACCAGCTAAATTTAGTTACAATCGGTTTAGTAGATTCGGCGTCATTCGCGGTCATGATACAAATAAACAGGCAACAATTTTAAAAATGCTAAAAAAGTGTTCTGCAGCCCCTTTCAAACGTCTTCATCTATTTCTTAATATCCTCAACGTAGGCAATTCACTTTTCTACAGTTCTATGATAAGTAGGTACAGATCGTATGTTTGGTTTGCCAACAACAGTATGTTATATATCACAATAGACAAATAGGCCTAGACGATGTGGTGTATAAATTGCCAACAAGAGAAGTTTCTGTCAGAGAACAAAAGAAAAGACAATGATAGTTTCCCTTAGCCAAACTTTGTTGCATTTTGTATAATTTTGTCCATTTCAACTGCACTTAAGGTAAGTAAGTATTCATGAAGAAATGTGTCGTCTACTTTCTCGATGCCGATAGATCTACTCGATGAGCAAGGAACGAATGCCAGCACATGATACAAATTAAATAAACTTGACCAATGATGTTTATGGCAATAACAAAGTTAATAAAAACCACAATTTTTATGAATGAAAAGTATTATTATCCCAGTAGAGAGCGAACATGTACACGGCTCTTACTCTTAAAACAAGTATATAGATATGGAGAACGGCATTTGATGGCAGAACGATTTTTATTAGTCTTTTGTTACATGTGTGAAAAGATAACAAACAAGCGTATGGCTCTTCTATTGATAAGAGATAACCACAGCCTGTAGACACAGTAGATGTTATAGGTGCATTACTGTCCTGCGGCCGGGGTGTCAGGCCTATTGTGCAAGTCTACCGGCTACTCTACTTTCCGTACCGGAAAATGACACTGTCATTACCGTGGTAGGAATATGTATGGCTGTGGATCCCGGATAAGTTAATCCTGGCATGAAGGCAGATGCTACTCAGAAGACCTGGACCACCAGGGAAAACGAAGATAAAGGACAATTCAGCTATAAATAAGTTTAAGTCAAAGTTTTCTATTAAAACCACCAAATGGGGAACTTACAGGCGATTATGAAGGGTGGTGGTCGGTGTACCCACGTGGGCAGGTCACGCTATCGCGTTCCAGCTCATTAGGCGCGGCCCCGCGGCCACAGACGCCGCGGCCCGCTCATTTTTCATGACACGTGCTAAACTCATTCGTACTGCAACAATGTATGTGTACATTTATTCAAGATTTTGATATTGTGTTGGTCCGGGCTTCTTTGCATCCATTATTTGCATTAGACCATCTGCCTTCTTGCCAGGCAGCCCGTAAAAGACGAGCATAGGCTTACAATCACTAACACCGTGACATCTGACTAGTTGGTAGAGTTTCGCAGCGACTCGCCCGGATCGGTACCACCGCCTTGCCTATTCTTGCCGCCGTAATGTCATGACGTGTTCCGGTTTGTAGGGTAAACTTACTTTTGCTCGAGACCCAACATCCCGGCCTCAGGTTGGCAACGCACCATTACCAACTTTGGTGTTTTTAGGCGGCGTGAATTTCTTACCATCAGGAAATCCGTCTGCTTGTTTGCAATCCAATATATATAAATAAAAAAACATAAATACTTTTTTACAGCAGACTTTGCCGGTAAAGTGCCGTGCTGAAACTCAGGGACGGCGTTTGGGTCTGGCGCGGTTGAGCTACCGCCCAGGGCGCAATGATGTAAAGGAGCGTCAGATCCTGTACGCTATATATTATTTACCTTTTAGTATGGTTTTGAACAGTAGTAGGGTTGCCGTAAGAATAACGCCCGCGCCCTGGGCCCTGCTATTACTAAAATCGCTACTGATGAAACTCGTCCGGTTAAGGATCCACCGCCTTTCCTATTCCTGCCGCCATAACCTTAGTGTTATGTTCCGGTCCGGAGGGTAGAGTGGTTAGATGCACAACTAGCCTTACATAATAACAAGACAGCGGTGTACCCATAACATCTATGGTGTCTGTAGGCTTCGGTTATTTCTTACTGTCAGAGAAGCTGTGAGATCGTTTCGTTATCTTATCACGTTATCTTACATAAGTATTATGAAAATATTCTGTCATCAAGTGCGGTTTTTCGTATATCTATATTTACGAGTAATATTAAAAAAATTTACTGTTCCATAAAAAAATAATAATCCTGTTAAATTTATATGTCTGTTTGATACTTCTTTAAGCTCAAACTGCTGAGTCGATTTTCATGAAATTTAGCACACACATAGAGGGTAAATTGGATTAACACATAGGATAATTTTATCAAGAGAAAATTGGACTATTAACCACGCGGGCACCGCCGCGGGCAACAGCACGTATATTATTAAAAAAAACGTATATTATAACTTACCGTTATAGATTATTACAGCATCATTAGTGCTATTGTAATATCTACAACATCAACATTAACATCTTTCTGGAATATTATCTATATATTAATACGTGAAGCAAAAACTTTGGACCTCTTTTTACGAAAATTACGCTGACGGAGGTGTATGAAATTTGGCACACTTATAGTTTATGTGTAGGAGAAGTGCAGAACGCTAATATTTTTAATGATAATATTTATAAAGTGCATTAATTCAAAAAATAAAACATTACACTTACTGCCATGCATTTAACACACACAGACAAATATATTGATGATGACGATAAAATATCACAGATGGCGCAATATAAAGTTTGGAATCAAAGTAGTTGGTCTTGAGAAATGAAGATGGCGTTCTTATTAACAAGATAATAAAATTTATTAGGGACGAATTTCGACCAATGGGTGACCACTAGTATTATTAAATTTATGTGAAACGGTTAAACTATTTTTTATGAAAATATTAACAAAACAGTTCTATAGTACGCCAACGGTGAACAGTGTTCATTTTACTGTATATTTGTTACTACTTAATACGTATAAAATATCAGAATTTTATAATTGCTTTAGTTTGCTCTAGGTTAAATACTTTTTATCCCCTGACGAAAAAAAGACAGGTGCTATAAGTTTTGAAGTGTCTGTGTGCTTTTGTGTATGTTGGTCTGTGGCATCATAGCTTTTGAATTTATTACAAGTGGATTTTTTAGTATTTTTTTTTTATTAAAGAGGAATTAAAAATGTTTAAATTTTAGGATAATATTTATAAAGGCACAGTGCAAGTTTTGACTGTATCATTTCCGTTCAGTACAAAATGGAGCTTTTTTAGAAATACGCCCGATATTCAAATCCACCTGCACAACAATTTAATTTCCACTGCCCCCCGCCGATTGGGGACAATATTCAAATAAGGCTTCATCTATTAACGTACCCCATGCTACATGTGCCATTGTCTATGTGATCCATCTCGCAGACCCTCCGGATTGTTGTGTATCCTTTAAGGTTTCCTATGATACTTGACGAAGTTAGGACAATTTCGTTTTAAATATTTGGTGGCCATAGTATTTCAATATTCGAAATGATTACCTATTATAGAAAACAGAATAAAAAAAATTTTAAGATTTACAAAAATGCTTGAATAGTCAATGATTCTAATAAGTTTATTCTTCCCTATTGTTAGCTAAAAGTTAGTAAACAAGCACACAGTAACAAAGAAAACAAAAATAAAAGAAAGCATGTATTTGTTTGTCCTGCTTGATGTTGCCGACGAAAACCGAACGTAGTACGAGTACATATATCGCAACACCTTGTATCTTCGTATTTAAAATAATGTTAAATAATATTTTTTCCTCGTGTTGATCCGGCCTCCTTTGCAGAATAGACCATCTGCTTTCCTGTGCCAGTCAGCTCGTAAAAGGCATAGGCTTACCGTCACTAACACCGTGACATCTGACTAGGTGGTAGAGTTTACTTATTCCTGCCGCCATAACGTCATGACGTGTTCCGGTTCAGAAGGTAAGGTAGCCGGTAAACTTACTTTTGCTCGAGGCCTAACATCTCAGGTTGGCAACGCACCATTACCACCTTTGGTGTATCTAAGCGGCGTTAATTTCTTGCCATCAGGAAATCCGTCTGCTTGTTTGCCTTCCAATGTCATAAAAAAGTCTTTCAATTTATAACATATGAACTACTTTTAATCAAGCACTCGAACCTCTTACCCCAATGTGCACCAAATGAGGCGGGACGGTGGCGTTTTCCAACAACCCTTACGGTATCCCGCAGAGTTGCTCAAACGCATGTCTCTGCCAATCATAACCATGGTACTGATTTTAATTACTTTTTTCAAATCTATTGTTCTTAATTTCAATATTTATTTTATGTGATAAAACAGCGGACCTATAGAAGGTTTGGCGCCATCGAGAGAAAAGATGGTTGAAGTTTTTTCATAATTAATAAATTTTAGTGTACATATTGAGTGAAATTAGTCAATTATGGTGGCATTTTGTACAACTTTGATTAGTGAAAATGCACAAATGAAATAAGCGTATCGTGTAGCCTAGTGTATCATCTTAATATTAGGTTAAGCTCAGCAGCTTATGCTATGAAAAAAATGAGACAATTAACTGATGTTGATACCGCTAGGATGGTTTATTTTAGTTATTTTCACAGCGTCATGTCGTATGGAAATCTTCTCTGGGGGAGCTCTGCCGAAGTAAATACTATATTTATTTTACAAAAGAGAGCCATAAGGGCAATTTATAACTTAGGCCCAAGAGTTTCCCTGAGAGAAAAATTCAAAGAAATCAAAATTCTAACCATAGCATCCCAGTATATCTTTGAAAGCTTAATGTATGTTCACAGAAATTCAAGTTCATTTAAAAGAAATTGTGTTATAAACTGTGTCAATCAATACAAGGAATAAAAATAATCTTGCTGTGCATGTGTCTCGTCTCCACAGAGTAAGCCATTCTTTCATGGACCAATGTATACAGTTCTACAATAAACTTCCCAATTACATGAAAGAACTTCCAATGAATAAATTTAAGATGTGTTAAGTGTAAATTAAATGAAAAGGGCTATTATACCATTGCTGAATATTTAGTTGATAGGACGGCTTAGGATTAATTGCTCCACAGGCCAATCTCTGATAAATATATTGTATCATTACGTTAATTATTATAAACATATTAAAAAATAGACAAGCCCGCTGAGTTTCTTGCCGGATCTTCTCAGTGTGCGGCCGCGTTCCGATCCGGTGGTAGATATATTATTGTAAAGACGCGTCACAGGTGCCTCTTGTGGTTTACGTGAAATAAAGATTTTGTATTATTATTATTATTATTAATAATAATACTTGAGCTTGCGTTATGAGGTCACCGCTATACCCAAAACCCTGATATGACTTATTATCGACTTATTACTTATGACTAATTATAATTGAATTCCGATTTTGGTAAATTTGATTCAAATTGATGCAAATTTCTCCTTGACTAATGGCAAAATATTAACGTGAATGCCAAAACCGTAAGAAAGAAAGAATAAGTAGCCTATAGACTACATAGCAGTATTGTGGCCGGGGCTTCGTCTACCCGTAGTTGTGCAAGTCTGACTAACCTATCCTTCAGACCGGAAAATGACGCTATCCTTAAAGTGGCAGAAATGGGTACCTCGGAGACTAGCTGACCTCAGAGACTATATGAATGTTGACTGGCTATAAGGTAAATCATGTCAAAAAAAAAATACGGTATCTGCTTAAAATCTGAGTTTTTCACTTCAAATGTTAAACACCTGGGGAATATCTTACTCGCACTTGACAAGTGCGATTAGCGACCGAAATGTAGATATAGTATTTGATTCCAATTTTAATTTTCCAGAGCGGGTCTGGCTTGATTTGATGGTACGCTTTGTGCTGCAGGAATAATATAGTGCGCGGATCATTGGAGCACTGCACTTTCGAGTATTTCCATCTACTGTAAACTCCACAATGGGGAGCGATTTAAAATATTGCATAGAGTTAGTTTCCGATGCGAAACGAGATACACTTGTTTTAATACAACTGAAAAAAATCTATCCAACTACATTCAGTTTTATATGCGATGCAACGAAGTTTGATTTCGTAATTTATTGCAGTTGTTTTGTTATATTTTATATTTCTTGAGCTAATTTAAATGTTTTTATTTAGTTTAATTATTTAAGGAAATGAACGTTCACTACAATCAACAAATAACATAAATAATATAAGCGCAGCAGCAAAACTGCAAAAATACAATCCAATTTCATTACAACGCAAACGTCTCAATTTTATTTTTAAATAGAAAGGTATATAATATGTATAGGTCCCGCGATGGAACCTATATAAATTTTATAAACAACTCAATTCCTTTTTCAAGTCTTGACCTGCCTCCCAAAGTAAGAACCCTCAAACTGTGTTAATTATTGGCCGAATACTACCTAAAGTAACGCAACAAAAATATGTTGAAATTGACCGCCTCGTTGGTCGAGTGGCTAGCGTACACGCCTAACTACATCGACCAACCGCGAGGCTCGGGTTCGATTCCCGACGGGGGCAGGCATTTGTGTGATGAACATTTAAAGGTCTGCATTTCCGGGTCTGGGTGTTCATTAAATTTATTCTTGTATCTATTTAAGTATTTCTATGTATTAATATCGTTGACTAGGTCTCATTTAACACAAGCATATAATTTGCTTACTTTGGGGTTAGATTCAATTTGTGTGATTTATCCATGGATATTTATTTATATTTACTTATTTATGTAGTCGAATTGATAAACTCCTCTTTTTGGTTAAATAGATAGTCGATTAAATAAACATTTAAAACATAAAGATATTTTTATAGGACTGGAAGACAGAACAAGCAAATTTCCTGATGGGAATACATATCGTGTTTAAACACCGACGCTGTAAATGGAGTGTTACGAAACTAGCTCTGCAAATCGTCTGCAACTCTGTAAGCCGATGGTGTCGATCTAAGTAATGGTCACACAACTACCATCTATTCATGGTAACTTGCAAAAGTCCGGTGAAGTTTTAAAAACCGCAAGGTCACTTGTTTTTGACACACAAACAGGTTCTAGCCAGAACACAATAACAGAAGTATCTTTACATCCGTATCCCAGAAGAGGTAGGCAGAGGTGCAACAAAGCCTCCCACTATCATATCAGTAGAAGGTATTTACTCCCAAAATAAGATTGGCAAACCTATTGCCAACCGGCCACTTGCCCAAAGTGTAAAAAACACATTTTGAGTTGATCCGGACCCGGAAATTGAACTGAAACCAAATAAAATTATTTAATTTGCAATTTCCTGTCAAATAATGTATACGTATGGCTTGACAAAACAGGCAAAATAGTGCGCTATGAATGAATTGAACCTACCGGCAGCCAAAACCGTCAAATATATCCAGCTCCACACAATACACACCACTAAACTGTTTTAGTTTAGTACCGCAAAGTAACGCCTTCTTCTATCTACAATTATTGAACCTGAGATCCCATATAATAAAGGACTACACTGGACAACTAGTCTGCAGGGGCTATAAGAAAGAAAACCTATATCATTCAAAGTATCCCAGAACTAATGAGCAAGAATTGTTCTTATTATATACCAGCAGCTCGTCCCAGCTTCGCATGGGTGGATAAACTTCTATTGTTTTGCATCTAAAACTTCCTCTTGGATCACTCTACCTATTAAAAAAAAATGTGTGCGTGTACTAGCGTACACTCGTAAGAAGTGAAGAAGTGAAACTACTTTATGACGTTATTTTTCAAAAGATAATTTACTATATGCAACTTTACAGAAATTGGTTAAATAAAGTTTATTGCCAATCCCTACTCCGCCGGAGAAAGTATACTTCGAATCACGCGTGGTAGGGATAAGAACAAAAATGGCGCGTAACGGTTTGTCCGTTGACGCGTAACGAAAAAATGTTACACTACATTTTTTTCCAACCCCGATAAAGAAGTTTCACTTCAAAAATCATTAAAATCCGTTGCGTAGTTTTGAAGATCTAAACATACATAGGGAGAGACAGCGGAAAGCAAATTAGTGATTCTGTTAATTTTCATAAAAAGATATTTGCACGCCCATATCCCCGAAATGATTGGCAGATGTACAACCAGGTGACCCACAAGTAGCCAAAGTGCTAACCTATCGCCTACCGGTAACTACCTTGGTTATATCCGAAAAATTTAAAACAATAAAATTTATTAACTCTTTTAATAGGTGCCAATAAAATAGATTACGTATGTGAATCTGTACGTTTTGACGACATATAAGGGATTGAATCAAACTGCCAAAACAAGGGTGAAAGTGAAACAATATCGCATCAAGTCACAACCCCTCTTTTGTAACCACATGAGAATATCATAAATGTCAGCTTAAACACTACTCATTGAGGAGAGCACATAGAATTATAATAAAATAATTTGATGCAACATATGGCCTGTATCTGGAAGTATTACGAAAGTTTATTTGTTCTTCTTCTTTCTTTTTATAATTAATATGGCTTTCAATCGTTTTTCACGACTTACTTTGCCAATGTCAAGTTAGTTAACTCTTATACAGTCATTAGTCACTATGTACAAAATCATGTCAGGTCAGAGTCTAGAGTAAAGCGGTGGCTTCGTTACTCAAGCTCATCTAGTGAGATTTGACGGCAGCGAGGAAATAGACGATACACTAATTTCTTCATGATTATTTCACTTGTGCACTTTCACTGAACAAAATTAATCTAATTCCTACCTAAATCAATATAAATATGAAATTCCAAAAACCAAAAACTCCAAACCAAAAACTCGTTTATTTGCTTCTAACAAGCCGAAATAATGAGTGTCAATCATTTAGAATCAAACGTTGTTAGAGTGAAATAATTGTGGTAAGCACCAATAGAAATAATGTTTAACTCGTAGTAATAGTTTATGTAAATAGTTTAATTATTTTACAATATTAATAAATAGACCACAATTTAACAATAGGATAGAATATTATTACTTTAAAATTTGATTATTGCGAAAAATACAACAAGTGTTTGAAAGTTTAGGGGTTTTGTTTTGAGATTTATTCTGAAATGGCTATGGCATGGCATTTCAACATAACGTTTCTCTAGAACTGCTTAATTAAACCTAGATCAACAGGTATAAATGGAATAATCGTAGAAATATCCGTAATGGTTTTGTTTATGCAGATGTTTCCTTCCTTTTGGAGTCCCAACGGAAAAAGAGAGCAGTTATAAGTTAGAAGTGTTTGTGTATTTCAACACAATATCAGACATTGAACATGTTATAAGCTCTACATTTTTCAGTCATTTAAACAATATGATATATTACAACATTACAATTTATGCAATTATACCTCGGTCGGTCGGTAAGTGCAATTATACACTTAGTCGGAAAACTAAGTGATATTGTGAAATTTGGATTGAATTGAAATTTGGTTTATGAATTCTTAAAACAATGAATTACAATAACATACATCATTACACAGTACAAAACAAAGTCGCGTTCTCTGTCCCTATGACTCTTTGTATGCTTAAATCTTGCGAACTACACAACGGATTTTGATGTGTTTTTTTTAAATAGATAGTGTTTAGAGAGGAAGGTTTATATGTATATTTTATACCCGTGCGAAGCCGGGGCGGGCCGCTAGTTACTTGAGTTACGTGCTTGAAACTGTTTTATGTTTTATCCGGAAAAACTAAATAACAATAAACATTTTCTTAAAGGGTCAATATTCGCTTGTTTTATACAAGCTTAGCGATCCATCAACAAATCGAAAGCGATAGAATACTTACACTCAGGCTCAGTGTAATGCATCCCCCTCCCCTCCCCTGCGATGCATCGAGTGCTGCTTCGAGAATCGAGATCGAGACTCGAATAATAAAATCGAACCCACCGCGGTGTCCCGCACTCAATCCTGGGGATTTGTAGCGACCTGAAGCTATATACGTTAATAACGATCATTGAAAATTAGACTTTATAACAAAGCTATAAGGTTCAGGTGCGTGGAAATCATATTCCTTCAGTAATAAAGTATTCCCTATGTAAGGGTGACAATCCAAAGAATTGTGGACGGTTATTGAATGTCTTAGCATTTTTGATTTGTCTTCATTTGGCTTAAAGACCTATGTTTATTAAATTTAACATTAAAATATGTTAAGGATTTATTGTCAGATACTAAAGTTTTTTTGCTAAGTAAACTTAGCCTGGTTTAAGCCATAGGTCAACAGTCATACTAAATTTTTCGTATTTATTTTAAATGGACCTCTACAGGTACTCTTAGTTGGCTACTCCGGTGTGCGGTGGAGCAGATTTTATCTTCGTCAATATCGTCGCATCATACAGTTTTTGCATAAAAATCAAGATTGTTTAGTACAAAGCTAAAAACCGCATTGAGTAATTTTAAATTTCTGTTTTTAATCGCTTTAGTAGGTAAGGACCTTTATCATCATACTGAGCGTTAGTTCCGGTTGTTCCTCATGTAGGTACAACAAAAGATATTCCTACTTTTTTTACTTTGCATGTCTTAGGCATAAAAAGTGGTTTGTGTTTAATCGCAGGCTAGACAGCTTTTGCAAAATTTCACTAAAAACGATTCAGCGTACTCATAAAATGTAACATGGTAAGACTTTTAAATGCATAAACTTAGCGCAAATCATCATATAATTGCACCGTTATCCTGTTACCTTGATATGACCATGTACACTGGAGGAAAGATTTTACAGGACCGTCACTGTAGTATTTTAATTTTTATACTTAGCGGGAAAATATCGATATAATTTAGTAACTTTACTTTTCAGAAATCGGTTTTGGTTATTGAAATTGTGTATAAATTAAAAAGTGCAGCACACAGTCACACAGTGGCAGCATGTAATCGGTGGGAGTGGTGGCACGCGCTGCGCAGGCGCAGGTCACGTGTGGGTGCGGACGGCACGCGCCGCTCCTGTCACTCCATTACCGTTCGCCACTGTCTAAGTGATGCTACTTCATAGATTCTCATAGAGTAATTGGTAAAATATATTTTTTTTTTCACCTTTTTTTATGATATTGGAAGGAGACGTATTTCCGGATGGTAAGAACTTCACGCCGCCAAGAGACACCAAAGGTGGTAATGTTGCGTTGCCAACCTGAGGCCAAGATGTTAGGCCTCGAGCAAAAATAAGTATACTACTACCTTACCATCCGAACCGAAACACGTCAACGACAAGCACTGACGTTATGGCGGGAGGAATAGGTAAGGCGGTGGTACCAACCCGGCCGAGTTGCTGCGAAACTACCACATAGTGAAAAACTCACATGAATGTTACGATTTGTAATTTAAAAAATAATAAAAAAAACTTTGCACAAACCCCATTTCGGCGATTGTCCGACGAATAACACACCAAAAAAAATTTGCGTCTTATATTCTCAAATATATTTACCCGTATATACTAGATTATATCTAAAGCACCAGTCAAATTTTGAAAAGCGGTTCCAAATTTGAAAAAACTAAGACTTAAAAAAAATCAGTTAATATTTTTCATCTGACGCAAAATACAAGATGCAAACGTAAACAAAGTATCAAACTGTTTTCAATCGCATCTTCATCTTTCAATCGCATTTTCAATCGATCGCAGTCGCATTCGAAGGCTGGTGACGTTGTGACTTGTACTAGGTATAACATAGCGTAACAGCAAGTGAAGCATTTTTGCGGACTCTTTTAAATGTATGTTCATAAAAGCAAATATTACAACTTGGGAATAATATTTAAAATTACCGTTTAAGTATTTAATCCTGTATATTAAGATAAGGCCGGTCCTTTTCGTCACCCTGTATATCCCTCACAAGAAAATTTTATCAAGTTATAGACATTTCTCGTTAATTTTTTAAGGTAGGTTCACACTTTCTCAACTCCATTGTCTTGTGAGTTACGAGTCACAGTGTAAAATTTACCCTATGAAAAAACAAGCAAACAAACATGCACACTAACACATACACCAAGACACACAAACACATGCACACACACACAAAGATATGCTAAACAAACAACTCCCTCATTTTTAAAACAAAAGAAACCGATCAGCCTCACTTTAACGTCATGACCTATTTAACGATTCTGCGTTATATAGTCTTTGGTGAAATGTTGTGTGACATTGGTCCGAGTGCAGGTTTGGCAGCAGCGAACATGTCCGTGATCCGCTACTTAGATCACAAAATCGGGATAAAATAAATTAATTCAGCCGATTTTCATTGTAATTGAAAGAGGGCTTAGTGCACAGGGCGAGTGCAAAATATGATTTGAAAAAAGTTGCTATTTTCTATTTGCTTGTGAAACCGTTTTCTTACCAAAAGAATCATATTCAGATAATAAAATAATTTTATGTTTCTAATGATGTCACATTAACGTGCTAAAAGAGATTCTAGAATAAGATAGTAGAGAACTAGTTCAGATTGATACTACGGCTTAGTAGGCGTTTCGCCCGATTCAGGTAAAACGACCACGTCCATTGTTCTTATTATTTTTGAGTGGAGTTTGCCCCGCAACTTTTTTTTAGTAATACTCGTACAGTCCGAAAACAAAATTTTAGATATAGATTTTTTAAATTGAATTGATTGATTGTTATGACATAAATAATAATTGGGGTAGTCAATTTTGAAATTGATATGAAATTCGTTTAAAATTGTAAAAGACTGATTAGTATTGTGATTAAGAATAATAGTAATTATTAGGATTTGTTGTACCTTAAATCGATATATAAAGTATCTTCACGCCCATATCCCCGAAGAGGTAGGCAGAGGCACAACCAGGGCACCCACGACTAGCCGAAGATACTAAGTCCCATAATGGGATAGGTGGCAAGCCTATCGCCAACCGGGCACGTTTCCAATCCCGACCAACATTTGTTTTTTTTTGGAATTAGAAAAATCCAATTTTCTTTTTGTTGGCCGACCCGGGATTCGAACCCGAGACCTCATGCAGTCAAGTCCAACACCCGGACCGCTCGACCACAGAGGCGATATATGAGACTGATTATTGTAATTTATCATGTTTTATTATTCTATTTTCCGTAGTACTATAATAATTGTTCCTAAACATTTTTGTATTTTTCCTACGTACCTTGCTTTTACTTAAATTGTATCACTCTATCTAAAATTTTGTTTTCGGACTGTACGAGTATTGCTAAAAGAAAGTTGCGGGCCAAACGCCAGTCAAGAATATTAAGAACAATGGACGTGGTCGTTTCACCGGAATCGGGCGAAACTCGGCGGGCCAAACGCCTACGTAGCCGATACTACATCCTTATCTGTTGATTTTGCAATAAACTTAAGTAATAGTGACTGTCGTTTTTTTGGTTTAGAGTATTGTGTAGATAGCAAACTCACGCAGAACCTATCATCAAACTGCAACGAATTTGTATCATTTTTTTGGTGGAAATTTGTCTGATTATTTGTCCGACGTTTTTTTTTATGATATTGGAAGGCAAACAAGCAATCGTATTTCCTGATCTTAAGAAATTCACGCCGCCTAGAGACACCAAAAGTAATGATTTTTTTTTTTTACCTTTTTTTATGATATTGGAAGGAGACGTATTTCCGGATGGTAAGAACTTCACGCCGCCAAGAGACACCAAAGGTGGTAATGGTGCCTTGCCAACCTGAGGCTGGGATGTTAGGCCTCAAGCAAAAGTAAGTTTACCGGCTACCTTACCCTTCAAACCGGAACACGTCATGACGTTATGGCGTTAGAAGTAGGTAAGGCGGTCGTACCAATCCGGGCAAGTCGCTGCTAAACTCTACCACCTAGTCAGATGTCACGGTGTTAGTGACGGTGAGCCTATGCTCGCCTTTTACGAGCTGCCTGGCAAGGAAGGCAGATGGTCTATTCTACAAAGGAGCCCGGACCAACACGGGGAAAATTATGAAAGATACGGGACGTATGAAAGATATTTGAATATCGATAACAATACGATATCAGATTGGTCAAATGTCATTTTAACTAACGAGTCTTGGTTAAATGCAAACCATACAGTATCTAAGAACTGGACTGACGACACCACACCTGCCACTAGTTCAGTGCACATGGGAAAAGGAGAACGCCTTATCATATGCAGGTTCTACATGTGGGTTTGTGTCAGATGCTTTACTGGCCTTTAAATGCAAGAAAATAGTGGACTACCACGAAGAAATGAACGCAGAGATTTCCAAAGGATCGTTAAAAGAAATGACGCAATCTCTGGAAGTACCGTCCTTAATTACTGTGGACTTTACTTTGTTGTAAGTTTGACAGTGCACAGTAAAAAGTTAATTCATTCTTTCATGAAAACGAAATATTTTCTCGAAGGTAAAAAGGTTTCATAAATATTGAACAGGGTGTTAAGTTACTAACTACACAAAATTATTTAGAATACGTTAACTAATTATTACGAGAAAAGTGAACAAAACAAACTGAAATCTGTGTCCTATGTACAATATGTAGCAACAATTTTTTTTGTTTAAATATTTCTTGTACAAACTTATTTGTATGTTTAGATAACGAGTTAAGTGTTTCCCCGTTTTTCCCGTGTTGGTCCGGGCTCCTTTGCAGAATAGACCATCTGCCTTTCTTGCCAGGCAGCTCGTAAAAGGCGAGCATAAGCTTATCATCACTAACACCGTGACATATGACTAGATGGTAGAGTTTCGCAGCGACTCGTCATGACGTGTTCCGGTTCGGGGGGTAAGGCAGCCGGTAAACTTACTTTAGCTCGAGGCCTAACATCCTAACCTCAGGTTGGCAATACACCATTACCATCTTTGGTGTCTCTAGGCGGCGTGAATTTCTTACCATCAGGAAATCCGTCTGCTTGTTTACCTTCCTATAATATAAAAAAAAAATATATGTAAAGCTTATAAACTTCAGGAGCACCGCACTCGCACAACCACAAAATGCCGGCATTGCGATCGTATAGAAGCAGAACGAAATGTAATATCTAGGTGTCAACTGCAGCCGATTATCGCGGGGTAAAAAATAGCTCCCAGACCTCACTGTTCCACCCTTTCCAGTATCAGAGCGTTTATCGGCGATCGTATCTGAGTGAGACATCGCTGGTGACGTTTGAAATATGATCGGCGGAATCCCAGGGGCCGGAGCGAGCCACGTGCGACGCATATTCAAATCAGGATCGCACGCGACTAGACCCCCGTGTTGGCTAAATACACCCGCCGCTACCCGGCCCTCCCACTTACTGAGGGTCGGTCCTATGTAATCGAATTTGAAAATTATTCTAAAACACTGAATAATGTATACGAAGGGACCCGCGCCGGAGGCGGCGCATCGCCGGCGCTGATTTTTAAAATAAATTAAAGTTAATCAAGTGGGCTCGCACACCTAAACGGATTACGGCGCTGATTTGACTTAGCCCAGAGTTTGCTCAACACATGAGGGGTGAGATTTAATGTTCTTTCTAATGTTATCCAAACTTACAGTTTACTTATGCCCATTCATTTAAAGCTTAACTTATAAACTCAGTTAAAAAAAAAAAAAATCGCCTCTGTGGTCGAGCGGTCCGGGTGTTGGACTTGACTACATGAGGTCTCGGGTTCGAATCCCGGGTCGGCCAACAAAAAAATGTTGGTCGGGATTGGAAACGTGCCCGGTTGGCGATAGGCTTGCCACCTATCACATTATGGGACTTAGTATCTTCGGCTAGTCGTGGGTGCCCTGGTTGTGCCTCTGCCTACCTCTTCGGGGATATGGGCGTGAAGATAAACTCAGTTAAATCGCTTTTTATGGTTCTAAAAAAATCCACCGTCCTCTAGCATTTATTATATAGTTTTCTTCGTATTGTTCTGGGTCTGTCTAAAATAGAACATAAGTAGACAAGACCACATGTGATAGACCGCCGTGCTGCAACTAGTCCAGACAGGATCCATTTTACCTATTTGTGATACCATAATGTCAGTGTCATGTTCCGGTGCGGAGGTTTGGGTAGCCGGTAGAATTACAGAATTAACCAAACACCCCGGCCACAGGACAGTAATTCACCTACAAAATCTATCGAGTCTATATGCATCAGGAGAGCCATGTGCTTGTTTGCTGTCTTCTCGAATAATAAAAAAAGTAAAAAAAGTATCTTAACGCCCACATCTCTGAAGAGGTTGGCAGAGGCACGACTAGCCGAAGACACTAAGTCACACAATGTGATAGGTGGCAAGCCTATGCCAACTGGGCACATAATATCCAATCCCGAGCAACATTATTTTTATTAGAAAATTGGAAAAACCAACTTTTCTTCTGTTGCCCGACCCGGGATTTGAACCCGGGACCTCATGTAGTTAAGTCCAACACCTCAACCAAACTACAGAGGCGATAAAAGAAATATTCTACTAACTAGCTGCGCCCCGTGGTTTCACCCGCGTAAGTCCCAATCCCGCGGGAACTCCGGGATAAAAAGTAGCCTATATGTTATTCTGGGTCTTCAGCTACCTACATACTAAATTTCATCGTAATCGGCTTTGTAGTTTTTGCGTGAAAGAGTAACAAACATCCATACATCCATACATACAAACTTTCGCATTTATAATATTAATAGGATAGGATTTAGGACATTGCTGTGCTACCAATTAGACAAGGTAGTAGTGGCTACAATGACTTGTTTCAATTCGATTGCTACAACGTCAGAGCTCGTCGTTGTCGTGCTGCGAGAGGCTTTAGGTTTTAATTTTTTTCAACTTACCCATCAAATTGTATTTAATTTAATGTATACTTGGTGCTTTCAATTTAATAACGCGGTTTGCACCTGTAATTGGAGTAACACTTGACGGGTTTTTTCTGATGGTTTGTCTTGATACTTTGTATTACTGTATACTTTTGTGTAATAAATAAAAAAAAACTGTGAAAATAACTAAAAAAATTCGTATACGATTTTAGAACGATAGGAAAGATGATGGCATCAATAAGAATAAGTCGCTAAAAAGCTATATCGCCTGCTTGCATATCCATCAGAAGTACTGTCTGCATGTTCATCTTCCATTACTGTAAGAAAACACTAACCTAGGTGCAGCCACAAAATATATGTATTTACTTCTCTGTCCAGGAAGTACCAGGAAAATATCAATAATACACAAACTGTTTGTTGTCGACTGGAGCCATATCTGGTGAATATAGCGGTTGCTCTATAGATTTTTTTTCCACAAACCTAAACTTTTACGTCAAAATTCCTTTCTTAAACACCGAATAATACTCAAACAATATTCCTCATTAACCGTTTCACCTTTTGGCAAGAATTCCGAGTGCACAACACCGCGATAGTCAAAGAAAACACTCAATATGACTTTGACTTTGAGGTTTGGCGTGGTTTTTTCGGTTTCGGTTTAGTTGGAAGGCGCTACTCCTAAACTGTTGACTAGTTTGCATGTCAAACGTAAGCCAACGTCTTAACACTTGTGAAAATGCGTTTTTTTTATGTTACCTACAGGAAGGCAAACAAGCAGACGGATTTCCCGATAGCAAGAAATTCACGCCACCTAGAGACATCAAAGATGGTAATGGTGCGTTGCCAACCTGAGGTCAGGATATTAGGCCTCGAGCAAAAGTAAGTTTACCGGCTACCTTACCCTCCTAACCGGAACACCTCATGACGTTATGGCGGCAGGAATAGGTAAGGCGGTGGTACCAATCCGGGCGAGTCGCTGCGAAACTCTACCACCTAGTCATATGCCTTTTACGAGCTGCCTGCCAAGAAAGGCAGATGGTCTATTCTGCAAAGGAGCCCGGACCAACATGGGGTATGAATGTTGAATCGAAATTGACGCGTTCTAGCATGTCCTTTACTTTCATGTGATTAAGTTTTTGGATAAAATTCAGGTCTTTTGAGACTGGTGTGGTACAAAAGTTCAGCAGCTATTTATATCAAACTTGAAGGAGGATTTTCAGTCACTGTTTCCTTCACTTTTGCGATATTAACTTTGTTGATGGCTCCAAGCGCGAGGCAAATCTTCCATCACCTTCTGTAACATTTTCACTGACTTTCAACACGAAATTTCAATTCCATTGACTATGTAAAATTTAAAACAAACTATTTGTTCCATGTTTTTGTCCATTATCCTTTATCTTTTAAAAATCAATTGATGAATGTGTTGGTAAACGCATAACTTCAGAACGACTGAACCGAATCGGATAATTCTTTTTTCTTGTATTAGTTATTATCAGAAGAAGATTTTTATGAAAAGAAAAAACAGGAAAAATTCAGGGAAAATGGGGAAAACAATACTGCACTTTTCCCCATACAAACTGAACGAGTGGGACGAAGTTCGCCGGGACAGCTAGTTTAATATAAAATATATCAGATGCAACTCAAACTGCGCGCTTAAATGAAAAACAGTTCTGCTAACGACAAAAAAAACCAAAATTTGAATTGTAGACCAGGGTCGATAATTTTTAAAACCAAATAAAATAGTAGTACGATGAAACCCATTAGAAAAGGAGGAGAATATGATCAATATGAAAAGAAAAATAAATTACGGTCGATCCGAGTTCGGGAAGTGGGAGGGGTTAAGGAGGAGTGGGTTAAGGGTAAAAAATGGTTTATCTTGATTTCCGGCAAAACTAAAAATCCTATCGAAAAAAGTCACATGGCAAAGTTGTAGGTAATAAAAAGATCTAAAACTTTTGTATTAACCTCAAAATTTATGTGAAAAATTCAAAAAACCAAGTTTTTGGTTTTTTATTTTTATCTTTTACAAAAATTTCTTTTTTTTAACGAAATTTGGTGAAAACTTACCTTTTCATGTCCCAAATACCCTGTAATTTATTTGATTAAAAATATTTATTTTTTCACCTAATTTTAAATTAATATCGAAAAAACACCCTAATTTTCAATCGAAAAGTCACCCGTCAAAATATCAGCTTTTTTCAAAAAGTTGGTATGTTTTCTGTTCGTTGAAATCTCTACTTTTCGGTGGTGAAAAAAAATATATATGTTACTATAGTAAATCTTCACAGTAAATGCACTTACAAACAATTTTAAAATGTTAATAAATTTAACCCTGTCTACCGTAAACTACCACCGTTTCCAAACCTAGCCAGTCGGGAGAAGAAACGGCGAAACTAACTCCCTGGCAGCCAAGACTATCCTTGTAGTACTATCGTTTCCAAACATAGCCCGCTTTCTGAAATTGTAATAAATTATTATTATTATTATTACAAAATTCATATTATTTATGCTTGTCTGCAAGAAAATCTTTAACACTTAATAAAATTTGTCTGGACTATAATCGAGCAAATGGTATGGCAAAAGATTTAGATATCTTTAATGACACTTGTCTTAGTCTCAAAAAAAGTTAAAAGCAGCGTATCTTCCTGCATAACATTATTTTTCCGCAAATAAATAAATCTCATTACATTTCATAAATAAAATTCTAAATACACACACGTAATCGTCAAATTCCTCTTTTGTGCTAGAAACTAAATTGTAATTAAGGATCTTTGCCACCACAAGTCATTAGTTGTCGTTTTTTAAAGCCAACAACAAAGTTTCTTTCGTCAAGTCTTTAATACGAAAAAATATAATAGAACTCCGGACAAAGCCTTTGTCTCACAAACTAACAATTTAGTCACAATTTTAATTACGATCTAGTATTTGTGAGTTTTGAAAACAATGAAGGGTTGCAATGATCTCATTATCGCCGATGTCATTATACCACAAAACGTATGAAGGCGACGTAGGTGGGTAACGTACACATGTTATGAACGGAAAATGAGGTTTCGTAAAAGTTATACCGAATCTGGTGAGCAGAGGTAAAACAAATAAGTAAAACTGAGCCTTTGCCATGGATTGCAATAAGTTACACAATCGAAATCTACAGCGCTTTTGGCATGGAATTTAGTTATTGTAGGAAGCAGTAAAGGCGCTGTTAATTTTTTTTAATTTTAATGCAAATAATTTTCGGAAATTCTTAGTTTGGGCTCTAACCTTATTAAATTACAATAAGCTTTGGTACATATCGCGATAAATGTAGTTATTATGTTTACCTTCCTATTCCGTCCTAAGAATCTGAGTCTACATAAATCACAATGTCAGGTTTTTGTAAATCTTTTCAGACGATTCTGAAATTAAATTTGAAAAAAAAAAAACAAAATATTTACATAATGGTAGCGCAATTCGAAAGTTTAGTTCACATATCGTAATATTGGGTTATTTTTTGTGTTAAATTTAAGTTTTATGACAAGTTATTGATTAATTTCGAGTTCAAACTGTTGTGTGCATCATGCAGCGGTACCATTTAATGAGAGAAGAAATTTTATGGGCAGAAGGCATGTTCCAAGATGGGACTACTCCACGGAATATTGCTGAGGAGATTGGAACAAGAAACAACGTGATATCCTAGTTATGGTTACGCTACCGTTCTATTGGTGGTAGACATCCAGGTGGGATTCGCATAACCACTAAATAAACAAGACCGAGTTTTGCAAGTTACTTTAGAAGATAACCAAATGTTATAAGATTTTAAACTTAAATCGTCGCGTATTATTAACATTTTTAATTATTTATACGGGATACTCACGATCTTCTTTTATTTTATTTGTCGATATTTCGGCCTAGTTGCATAGGCCGTGGTCACGACGGGACTGTCGTTTGGTAAAAATGTTAATAACCAAATGTTTCGGTAATGCAGGTCGTTCAGAGGCTCCAGTTGCTTGTGAGTGACCAAGCTGTGAGGAGAAGGCTGCATGAAGCTAACCTTCATGTTCGCAGACTGTTTCATACTCCAGCATTACGCCGAGGAAATCAGTGAGGACGACTACAGTGAGCTCGTGGAAATTTGCTCTAAGAAGATAATCAGTGGTCTGTAGTGCTGTTTACCGATGAGTCCCGATTTGGATTCCATTCCAATACATGTAGACTCGTGATAGCCATCCACTACATTTTCAGGAAGTTCATTCATACTCATTCATTCACTCGTTCAGTCATTCGTCTTGGTGGAAGAACAGACCTCGTTTGGATCAGAAACACTGTGACTGCTGAAAAATACCGTAACGAGATGCTAGTGCCGGTAATATACCCCCACATACTACACATGGACGTAGAATTCACACTTATGCACGATAACTCCCGCCCACACACAACGAGGGTTTTTTTTATGATATTGGAAGGTAAACAAGCAGACGGATTTCCTGATGTTAAGAAATTCACGCCGCCTAAAGACACCAAAAGTGGTAATGATGCGTTACCAACCTGAGGCCGGGATGTTAGGCCTCGAGCAAAAGTAAGTTTACCGGCTACTTTACCCTCCGAACCGGAACACGTCGTGACGTTATGGCGGCAGGAATAGGTAAGGCGGTGGTACAAATCCGGGCGAGTCGCTGCTGAACTCTACCACCTAGTCAGATGTCATGGTGTTAGTGACGGTGAACCTATGCTCGCCTTTTACGAGCTGCCTGGCAGGAAGGCAAATGGTCTATTCTGGAAAGGAGCCCGGACCAACACGAGGCATATGCACGGGGCAAGGGAGTGGTGACGAGATGGTTGTAGGAACACCACGTATTGGTTTTAGACTGGCCCGCTCAATTACCTAACCTGAACCCTTTTGAGACAAGCTCCAAAGATGGACTTTGAGGATTTTTTTTGGCAAACGTTGCGATGGAAGCGCTTTTTGCATCTTAGCCGCTCCTGGTCCCACATTGTCAGTGGAAAAAGTGCAAGTACGCATTATTATATATGCATATAATGAAACAGTAGTAAAACTAAATTTATATATAAAATATTTTTCAAAAAAGAAAAAAAAATATTTATTTGCGGAATATGAGTGTTACAAAGATATATTACAAAGATATATTACAAAGATATATGAATGTTACAAATATTATTTAAGTGTTGCTCCATATTCTACCAACTTTTGGTGTGCAAATTTTAAAGCATTTAGTGCTATTTATAATTGTGTATGTGCAGGATACAGAATCCAAAACGAGACTCATATAATTTTTAATCAATTTGTCTACTAAACGGATTTTCTCCAAACTTATGGAGTAGGTCCACATTTAGGATACCTTTCACTGCAGTGCAATCTTTCATTTCTTCAATATGAGTATGGAGTCATGGACAATAGCTAGTCAAATAATTAACTTAATCTTAAGCAGAGCCTGGAACCTTAGGAACTAAAAATATGTATTCCCAATAAAAAAACTTAATGCCTTCAGATGGTAAGTCTCTTCGTATAATTATTTACACAACTCTTTTGTATACAGTAAGACAGCGAACAAGCACCCTTGTATCTCCATGTTGGTCCAGGTGCCCTGTATAGTATAGTCATCAGACTGCCTGCAGGAACAGGTATAGGGTGGATCCCTACCCTATTCCTGTAGGCCCCTACAATCAGTGGTTTCAATGTTTACTATATATTTAAAATGTACTTACTTCTTATAAATTGCCAGGCAGGAAGGCAAATGGCAGAAGACCTAGCCACACCAGAGAAAATTATCACAATACTACCATCTTCAATAAATTTTACAGCATTCCCTAAAAGCCCTTGAAAAATTATGATTTGCAAAAATTACAAAAATTTATATTTGAAAATTAAATATCGAATAAGACAATATTAGTTCACTCGCTACATTGGGTTTTATTATGCCATGAATACATTTACTGCGGTACGATTCGGCACGCGGGGTCGGAGCCCCACCATTAGCGCCCGATATGAAATTAAAATTAAAATATATAAAAAATCTACCATGAGGACTCTCCAACAGACCACTAAGGGGCAGCCCTAAGATTTACGGTTATAAAATCTATTGAGTGGCTTATTTTTCAAAATATTTTTTAATAGTCGCCTCTGTGGTCTAGCAGTTCCGTTGTTGAACTTGATTGTATGAAGTCCCGTGTTCGAATCCCGTGTCGGAAAACAAAAAGAAAATTGGGTTTTTCTAATTTTCTAATTTCTAACGTTGCTTGGGACTGAATATGTACCCGGTTGTCGGTAGGCTTGTCACCTGTCACATTGTGGGACTTAGTGTCTTCGGCTAATGGTAGGTTGTGCCTCTACCTACCTCTTTGGGGATATGAGCGTTAAGATACTTTTTTTATTTTTATTTTTTTAGTATTAAGAAACTATTTTAAAGGGTATAATAGAGAAAAAAGTAGTTGGCTGCGGCAGTCTGGTGTTGATCAGTTATTTTGGTAACTGGATTTCTCTTCTGATGCAGTGGATCATAACTAACCGGCACTAAGTTTTGAAGCAGCTCGCGGAATTGGTCAAAGTCTTACTTATTTCTCTGTAGTAACTTCAGTACTCATCATTGTAGTATGCCGTTTCGAAAAAGATAAGGTATCCTGTATAAAAAAGGTAAGGTATCCTGTATAAAAAAGGTAAGGTATCCTAAGGTAGTATACGCAGCCTGAGTTCTTGGGCATAAAGTAGCGATACACCAATAACATCACTATCGTCAACTTTGACTGTAAGATCAACCATTTTTGCACCGATGAATACAATAATTTTTGAATTGGTCATATATTTTTACTGCACTTTTATCGTTTTCTTCCTAATGTAGGTACTTCTAATTATACATACTGCAAAATTGCAATCATGACTGACGGATGTTTTCTGACATCTATATATAAAAGAAAATTATTTTAGTTACACTATTTATAACTCAAGATCGGCTGAACCAATTTATGGAGAGGTAGCTTAGGACTATGAAACTTACATAAGATACTTTTTATCCCGTTCGACTCGCGGAAACTAGGAAAAACAACATTTTATTTTGCCCCATATGAACTTAACGGGTGGAACGAAGTTTGCCGTAACAGCTAGTCTATATAAAAATTAATCTCCATTTGGAGTGGTCATCGCAACACGTCTAAACAGGTGGACTACTTTTGCTAATTTTTTTTCTCAGGAAAAGGTACATATTTAGTGAAAAACTGGGAAGAGTTCGGGAAATATAGACAAAACGACACTCTAATTTTTGCCAACACACAAACTGTTAGTAATGTCATGCGAACCACAGTTGGCAAAATCGACTAGTTTTTGATAAATATTTTTTTTAAAGCCTAAATTTGTTGTAAGTACTCAAAATGTTTTTTTTAAATTTTCTAATAAGAACAATTTGCCCGGGGTTGGATATTGTCTGCCCGGTTGACGGTAGGTTTGTCAATGTTGATATTGTGGGACTAGGTTCGGCTAATCTTCAGTGCAATGGTTCTGCCTTCCTCTCCGGGGATTTAGCCGTGAAGATACATATTATTTACTAGGTTAATTAATATTACAATCAGTTAAAAATTAAAAGCCAATTGACGACTCCATTGTAAGTACAGAAAACTATCATGTAGCGGTGTGCTGTAGGGGTGCTACTCGATGATTTGGTTTTTCGATTCGTTACGCCGTCAAACTACCCTCAAAAGCGTACCCTCGAATATGTTCCCTCGCCTTGAATATTATTTATACGTTTGTTAAGTGGAGTTGTACGCGGCCGAGAGGATTATGGCCTGCAGCTCAGCACTTCAACAAACATCGGTTATGATTTCTGATATCGATTTTAAAATTTTAATTATTGCCTTGATTAAACGTAACTTTGTTGAACAAATTGAAATGAAGATGACTTAGAATATGCTCCTACTGATTTCCGACCAAAAATCTCGTAAATATTAAGAATCTGTATTTTTGTAACTAACATCGTAACCAAAACTAGTTGGAAGTTTTTTCCGATAATAAACACGAATTAAAAGTATCATTGTGATACCTATAACTTACATATATATATATATATATATATTATGTTCAGTTTAAACTGTTTCAACTTATGTTCAGTTATATACATAATGTAACTGAACATAAGTTTCATAATAAATTATGAAATAATAAATTATAAAACTTATGTTCGTAAATAAATAAAATGTTTATTAAAAATGAAAACAAGTGCTGCGATTTAAATGTACATTTTTTATAGAAATATGTAACTTCATAAAATTTAACTAAATATTTGCACACCACAATATAGTAGGAATATGTTGTATTCTTAAATATCTTTATAACAACTGTTAACACACATATTCCGCAAATAAATAAGTTTCATTTCATTTCATTTCATTTCATATAATCGCAACGTCGACTCTTGCCACTGCCTCTCGTCTTGGCAGTTTGTAGGCTTTATAGCGGCACACTTATAAAGTTACTAGCTGTCCCGGCGAACTTCGTTCCACCTGTTCAGTATGAGAAATAATGAAGTATTGTTTTTCCTATTTGCTTTCCTGCAACTTTCCCGATATTTCTCTAAAACCTTCTCCTGATAATAACTAACAAAATAAAAAAAAATAGCCAAATCGGTCCAGTCGTTCGGAATTTATGCGCTTACCAATACATTTAGCGATTCATTTTATTATTGTAGATTTCAAATCTTAGCATCAGATTGACAATTCTCCGATGCCACATTTGATGTCTGAAGGTGTAAAACAAGAAATTTCTTACTATAGAGAAATCTGTCTTCAAATTATTGCTTAGCTGATTAAAATATTTACAATCTACACAATTAACCCAAACTTAACAATATATATGTTATATCGTCTTTAGGTACAGCACCACAGTTAAGGTATGAGAGTTTATGGGAGTAAGAACTAACTGTTACGCAAACAAATGTGCTTGACTTAGATATCATAGATATCTCCTACAAAGATAAGTAGGATATTTTTACTTTATTTCAAATAAAATATATTTTTATACTTATTGACATAGTATAAACCGATTAAAAAAAGAAGAACTTAATTCGGTTTTTTCTAAGTTTTTTTGTTTGTGTTACGAATTTTGTCATTATCCAACTGTTAATCTTTGATTTATATCTTGTTTTATATTTAATAATGCGTTCTTTTTCTTGTCTTGATGACGTTATAGATAAGATGGCGAAAGTTTATGCTTTATCAAGTAGTACTCCACAATCTCTGGTCAGGTCATGGTAAAACTAATACGACTCGTTTTAGTTTTACCATCCCCATTCATTCCACGTAATGAACTTAAAAAAACATCGAAATCGGTTTGTTATTGGCCGAATAATAGCGTAACGCAAATAAACAAAAAAAAATGAAAAAAAACGTACAGTCGAATTGAGAACCTCCTTTGTATAAATCGGTTAATAATACATGTGTGAAATAAAGTAAATACATCCAGTTTATCGACGTAAGCTGTTGGTGATATGATAGTTGGTAAACCATATGTGGGACCATCTCATCATTACGTATCTCTCGATAAACGAACTTTCCAATCGCGACGAGGTAATGAAATAATTCGATTCGTTGTTTTGCAGTTTTACTACACTTAATTGTTATTAAGTATCTTCACGCTTATATCTCCAAAGAGGTAGGTAGAGGCACAATCAGGGCACCCACGACTAGCCGAAGACACAAAGTCCCACAGTGTGATAGGTGGCAAGCTTATCGCCAACCGGGCACATATCCTATCGAGCAACGATTTTTTTATTAGAAAATTGGAAAAACCAAGTTTTCTTGTTGTTGCCCGACCCGGGATTCAAACCCGGGACCTCATGCAGTCAAGAGGACCTGGACTGCTAGACCACAGAGGTGATAGGCGATATTATTTAAGCAAAAATTTCAGAAATAATAAATGTACATATCTGAACATGAAAACATTTTTCTTTCATCTCCCATATCGGACCTCTAAGAAAACATGTCAAGCTAAACAGGTATATTCTGCTCGGAGCAGGCTACATTTGGTATGCAAAGCAAACATATTTTCTCTTCAGACTAGAACGGTAAGCAAACAGTAGCCAACAGGAGCGAAGGCCGTGTTTACCCGAGCTGCGTCGCCTGCCTTCATATATTAAACATGGAGGTCTACCTCGCCGTGCCGTCTCGTTCATTTCACTTTAATACCTACGTCCTAGAACAACGACCGCGACCTAAATAGACGCAAATTTCTCTCACATCTTGCGGAAACTCACATTTTCTGTGACCGTAATGAATACGTTTTTCAGCAGTTTTACATCAGCATAAAAATAAGGTCACGGCAGTTAACACGTTTATCGGGCGCTCATTAAAGCGGAGGGCGATCTTGCTTCGGAGTCGTTAAGCGAGCAATAGTTTGCGAGATCCTCGTAAAAAATATCTCACGAGCGACTTTACGAGCGCCCTTTGTGGATGCATCATTAAATTTCCATCTAAATTTAAATTACGAACCGTGCGATCTGACGCTCTCTCACGTGTTTCTGTTTCCCTAGTTGGTGGAAATGTTATAATTGCTGCACAGAGAGACGCAGCCGAGTCGAGAATTTGAAAAAAGATGACGTCAGTTGGAATTATCTTCAGCGCAGCGCAATTGGAACGGCTTTGCGACGGGGCTTAGTGAAAAAGTTGGCGTTCGTTTTAATAATTCCCAGCTCCGGCGCCTCGTCAGAATGCCGTTGTCACTTCGCGGATTAAGCTCTGGCACGGTTGAGTTGGGATTTGCGAGTTATTTTAATTTGATTTTTTTGTGTACTGTCTAACAGTCTAACATCAAATGCAGGTCAGCTTGGTTTAAGGTTGACGTTTTATAAAATGGTATTTTTGTTAGACATTGCTGCAAACAAAAAATACGAAATAAAACATTAGTTAGTTTGCCGACGTCTAGAAGTAAGTATGGTAGTAAGTAAAACTGAATTTACCTTGACGATGTTCAACGGGACTTTTGTGAAGGTAGGGAAAAAGGCCACATAATCGACGAGTGTGTACAATATGCGAAAAAGCAAGGCAAATTTGCAATGACCGTATTCGCACTCACTGCTTTTGGACTTCACGATCATAGCAAAATGGATATCTTCTTCTTCTTTTTCTTTTATGGCTTCTCCAACTCAGACTAATCAACATGAAAAATCAAAAGATTACCATTTTTAATTATTTTTCGCAATCTCACGGCACATATATATTTTATTTGATGACACATCGGTCTAGTGAGCCCCGTCTTGACCGCGATCTATGCAACTAGATCGAAATATCGACGAGTCAAATAAAAACAATCATAATTATCCTGTATAAATAAATACAATTTTAATAATATGCGACGATTTAAGTTTATATTTTAAAAAGAATATCAAAAAAAAAACAAATTAATCAAGCAAATCAACATAAAAAACCAAC
>NJDD01001165.1:115587-141382 GCA_002245505.1 Calephelis nemesis | reverse complement strand
GGCCGCATTAGTACCACTAATGGCCGTGGACGGTGACGTTCGCCCATAAATTCATGCCAAATTTAGGATACAAGGCCCATCACTGATATTAATGTAGTCTATATCTACATAATATGTGCAGTCTAGGGTTAAGGTTATTTGGACTGGTCATATAAATATACTAAATGTGTATGTTCTATTTATACATATAGCTGATGCAAAAAGGTTGTAGAGATTTTAGCTCTATCAAGAGAAAAGATGTCACAGTTTTTTTGTTAATTATTTACACACACACACACGCACACACACACACACACACACACACACATCGATAAAAATTGGTAAATTTTAGTGGCATTCTGTATAACTTTATTCAGACAAAATGCACAAGTAAAGAAAAACAAAGTAGTACCTTCAGGTAGTCGTGGGTGCCTTGGTTGTACCTCTGCCTACCTCTTCAGGGATATGGGCGTGAAGATACAATAAAAGAACCTTTTCATAAAGAAATTAGTGTATCGACAGTTTTCTCGATGCCGCCAAATCTTACTAAATGCGCTTGAGGGAGAAGGCCACCGCTTAACCCAAGAGCCTGACATTTATGACCTGTTTTTCTATCTAAACTAAACTAAACTTGACCCATGGCAGATTCTAAAGCCTGTACCAAAAGCTAAAAATAGCGATGTTATTTGTGATTTACCTCTGCAGGTACCTTGTACAAAGACAAATAATGGATAGATTTCTAGCACGCTTCCAAAACTAAAACATTTTTTATAAACTTATTAAATTATATAGTTTTGCAACGAGTAGGCGGGATTGTTAGCGCCGACTTACCTCTTCCTACCCCCATAACATTGGTGTTTGACACTGTCGTTTTCCACTCTAGGTAGATGGGTAACTGAAACTGTTACACAAGGCTTAACATCCTGGTCGCAACATGACATCAACAGAAGGTTATTCCTTGCATCTAAAACACGGTTCTTGTATATAACAAGACGCATCGACGGGGTCGACTACTTCTTTGTCTTTTTTGCTAATATTTTTCTGGAATACTCTACAAACAGACTCAATTTCTCTGAGGATTTGATAGTATATTTTCGTTTTGATAATCTTCGCTATTTGAATAAACTTCATACAAATTAATCTGTTTAATAAAATAAGTCGTAAATTTTAGCTTCACCGCTCTCCAATTAGTAAAAATAAAATTTATTTATTAGTTTCACTGAAAAGTGGCAACAAACAAACAAACACAATTCACCTCCATGATCCAGTGCTCAAATGTTGGCATTGACTACATGAGTTTCTGGGATCTATTCTCGAACAAGCAAATCAAATATGTTTTTTTTTAATCTTTAAAAAAAGAATGTTGCCTTGGAATGGATAAGTGCCCGATAGACAATAGGTTTGCTACCTATCACATTTCGGGACTTTTTAGTACCTTCGGCTAATATGTAGTTCGGTTCGGTTTTACATCTGCCTAAATCTTCGGAAATATTTCAGGCAGTTTTTCTATATGAAAATAGAATCAGAAACGGTATAACATTTTCTGAATTAAAGGCGTAAATATTTTAATTTTCTAAGCATCTCTAAAATCCATCCCAAACTTATGTTCTGGAATATCTTCAATTCATGTTGATATTAATACGATATCATTTTCCAATTGAATAGATAAGTAAATATCAGTTTACTTATTTTACTGCGCCGCTTACCTTAGTTAAAATAAGTAAATATAAAAAACATAAATCAACACGCATTTCGATTCCGTGAGAAAACTATCCCTCTGCGAGCGTTGCACCCTAAAACAAAGTTATCCCGCGCGCCGGGGCACTAAAAATTCCTCATAATTGAATGAATCAATTCTATAGCCATTAAATCGAGTTACCGAGCATATTGGGTGAGCAAATTTATTTAGCTAATAACCCCCGCTCCTTTCGAGCGAGATTTATCCCTCGCTCCTAATGTTATGTGAGCTCATGGAACAAAATCATTGCCATCTTAAAATAATGAATTTATTTGTTTAGATAGAACATTACTACACTTATCAAGTATTAATGTATTATCCGTACTATAACTGAATAGTTATGTCAGAAAAACGAAAACCCCTCAAAGTTGAGAAAGAAGAGCAGGAGAACAGACCCTAGATTTCTTTGAAAAACATCGCTGGAACTATGACGATGAATTATGTCAGAGAGACGGAAATTTATGCGTTAAGTATAACTTAATGCTACGGTGTTTGTGAAACTTATATGTGGAAATCCTCCGTGTTGGTCCGGGCTTCCCCGTGTTGGTCCGGGCTTCTTTGCAGAATAGACCATCTGCCTTTCTGGCCAGGCAGCTCGTAAAAGGCGAGCATAGGCTTATCATCACTAACACCGTGACATCTGACTAGGTGGTAGAGTTTCGCAGCGACTCGCCCGGTTTGGTACCACCGCCTTACCTATTCCTGCCGCCATAACGTCATGACGTGTTCCGGTCCGGAGGGTAAGGTAGCCGGTAAACTTACTTTTGCTCGAGGTCTAAAATCCTCAGGTTGGCTACGCACCATTACCATCTTTGGTGTCTCTAGGCGGCGTGAATTTCTTACCATCAGGAAATCCGTCTGCTTGTTTGCCTTCCTATAACATAAAAAAAAAATATCTTAGAGTTATAACTTTTTAGAAAATAATCATGAAATTCCGATTTGGTATTGAAGTAAGTGAAGTTGATTTTTGCACTTTTACTGGACTAAAATTACTAGAATATTTAAACATGTACGACACGGAAGATTTTTATGTATTTCAATCAACTGGTGGTGTCTGGCGCTAAAATATTTTTATAGGTTTTCTGCTGTTCGGCGCTCAGATGAATTCAAAAACTCAAATATTTTAAATAAAAACCATTACAAGAAAAGTCTTGAAATGTTATATATACATCAGTTTTAACAATAAAATTAATATATAATAATATAAATATTTGCACACCACAATGTGGTAGAATATGTTGGATAGCACACAACACACATATTCCGCAAATAAATATATTTTCTTTCTTTCTTTCTTTTCTAAGCTACTCGTGTGCTGACACTTATTTATGATCAAAATACTATTTGTTAATTTATCGATATTATAACTTTGGTGGCCATGTGCTAAATCATTCTTCCCGTGAACGAGAAGTTACATTGACAAGTTAACCTAAACTTACTCCAGAACCTCGGATAAATATTTAATCCAGGCGAAGAGACCGTCACCGGCACGTTCTCTCGAACTCGAACAGCTCGAAGGCGGAACTTGGAAGAAACTTGAAGCGACAACTAACGTAAATTATTAATACCTGACATAAATTTGCCATAATACTCAAAGTTTGCGAGCCATAGGCTGGCTCAAGACAGAGCAAACGAGGTACAAATCGCGGAGCCGGATGCGACTTCGTCTAATGGCGGCATAAAGCAGCGGGACTCGTAATGCGACCCTTCCTACCCCCGTACTCTTGAGTACTTGATCTTATCAATTTGCAGGACATGATGTACGAGATAGAGATCTTCTTTAGAAATTTGCAGAACACGACTTTTGTCTGATCACAGATTCTGTTTGATGTTTATATTTTTCTGTTATGGGTTAAACTTTTTAGACTATGATTTCCAAAACGAATCATAAACACCGCCTTAGCAATTAAATAATAAATGATAGACTAACATTGCTACACAAATTGAACGTAAATCCAAAGGAAGCAAATTATATGCTTGTGTTATGGGTGTTAGTCAACGATGCTAATACATAGAAATACTTGAATATATACCAGAATAAATTTAATGAACACCCAGACCCGGAAATGCTGTCTGCATTTCCGGGTCTGGTGTTTATTAAATTGTGTTGTTAAAATCTAAATGTTAATCTAACAAATGCCTGCCTCCCCGTGGGGAATCGAACTCGAGCCTCGCGGTTGGTCGATGTAGTTAGGCGTGTATGCTAGCCACTCGACCAACGAGGCGGTCAAAAAAATTGCTGTATTACCTTCATGTTTATGTTTAGTAATAACGTTTTATATATAATGAAGACTAGCTGTCCTGGCGAACTTCGTTCCACTCGTTCAGTTTGTATGGGAAAAAATAAAATGTTGTTTTTCTTAGTTTTCTTGCAAGCTTTTGGCTTTTTCTTATCTTTTAAACCTTCCCTGGACTTGAACAAATAATTCGAAATCAAAATTAGCGAAATCGGTTCAGCCGTTCCCGAGTTTTAGCGAGACTAGCGAACAGCAATTGATTTTTATATATTATATAGATATTATTTTGTTTTAATTTTGTGATAATAATAATAATATCACTGATGGCAAAGTCCTGTGCAGCAACTTAAAGGTAGAGATCCACTGCCTTACCTATTCCCACCGCCATAATGACTTTGTCATGTTCCAGGATTTTTGATAGACTTGCACAAAAAACCTGGTTCTAAGTTTACTAGCATACTAATTGGCCTAACACAAGACAGTGACGCGCTTACAACATCAATCCTGTCTACACTATATACTACCACCAGGAGAGACGCGTGCTTGTTCGCTGTACTTAAAAAATCACTGGACTAAATACACAAATTGAGTGTAGCCCCAAAGTAAACAAATTATATGTTTGCGTTATGAAGTCACACCCATTTGTGTTAGTCAGCGACACTAATACACAGAAATGCTTTTATAGATACCAGAATATATTTAATAATAATTTACTAGATGACCCTGCTGATGTTCTCTCATACATATTGTTTCTCTGACGCTTATGGAATACTACCTGATCCGGTTAACTTTGTTTCGCCCGTTCAATTTGTATGAGAAATATCAAAATGTTGTTTTTCCTAGTATTGGCGCAGTCCAACGGGATAAAAAGTATTCTTTGTCCATCTTCCGGTTCTTAGTTGCCACTCCATCAATTTTCAGCCAAATTCTTGCCAGGCAGCTCGTAAAAGGCGAGCATAGGCTTATCATCACTAACACCGTGACATCTGACTAGATGGTAGAGTTTCGCAGCGACTCGCCCGGATTGGTACCACCGCCTTACCTATTCCTGCCGCCATAAAGTCATGACGTGTTCCGGTTCGGAGGGTAAGGTAGCTTAAACTTACTTTTGCTCGAGGCCCAACATCCTGACCTCAGGTTGGCAACGCACCATTACCATCTTTGGTGTCTCTAGGCGGCGTGAATTTCTTATCATCAGGAAATCCGTCTAGTTGTTTGCCTTCCTATATCATAAAAAAAGTCAATTCTTTACAGAATCGCCCCTTCTGCCTATATAATATATAAATATAATCCCTATAATAAAAAAAAAATTGGTTCAGCCGCTTTTGTAATATAATTTTGTAATATATAATAAACAGTGTAACTAACAAACCTTTGTTTTTAGATGTGTTCCAACTTATTGTACCTACCTAAAATATACATAAAAATCGATCGAGTCGTTGTGGCGAAGTCAAACACCTTGACACGAAATCTTGTTTAAAAAACGAAAACATACTTATTCACTAACTCTAGCTTAAAACCTTTACGGCGCATATTAGGCTTATTCCACATATCTCCAGTTTCCTGTTATGAACTAAGTACTAATAAGTCAAATCTATATTATCGAAATAAGCTTCTTTAAAACGCCGAGACCAACATATATACAAAAAAACCACTTTGACATATGTTTAGATAACAATATCTAAAAGACAGTTAACAAAGCGAAAACACGGTAACAATTTTAAATTTGTCACGTAGTACAAACAGCTGATTTAGGAGTTGAACTCGGGATCTCTTCCTTGCATAGACAGGGTTAAATTTATTAACACTTTAAAATTGTTTGTAAGTTATAATTCAAATTGTAATAAGAATAAAACTATTTGTTGAATGAATATTAAAACATTGTGTATATAATTAAATAAACACATTTAAAAATATTAAAATATTTGCACACCACAATGTGGTAGAATATGTTGGAAAGCTTAAATATATTTTGTAACAACTTCAACACGCATATTCCGCAAATAAATATATTTTCTATCGCTTCTGTGGTCTAGCGGTCCGGGTGTTGGACTTGACTGCATGAGGTCCCGGGTTCGAATCCCGGGTCGGACAACAAAAAGAAAATTGGATTTTTCCAATTTTCTAATAAAAAAAATGTTGGTCGGGATTGGAAAAGTGCCCGGTTGTCGATAGGCTTGCCACCTATCATATTGTGGGACTCAGTGTCTTCGGCTAGTCGTGGGTGCCCTGGTTGTGCCTCTGCCTACATCTTCGGGGATATGGGCGTGAAGATACTTTACTTTACTTTTAAATATATTTTCTTTCTTTCTTTTCTTTTCATACGCCGTCATTGGCAAACAACACTTTTGAAACAAATTAAAAGTGAAATACTAAATTACTTTTCAAACTAAATCGCCTTCAACTAATGTATTGATTGCACCGATTTTCGTGGGTTTTTTTATTTAAATTTAAACTTTATATAGCCTAAATACGTATGTATTTTTTGTTACAGAATAAAACATAATATACTAGCGGCCCGGTACATGCTTCGCTACGTATATGACCGCATGAATGATATAACACAACAAAAGAAAACAGAAAAAAACAACTGAAAAAAGTTTCAATATGACAGTGGAGAGGAGTTTTGGCGCCATCGAGAGAAAAGATGGTCGAAGTTTTTTCATAATTATTGAATTTCGTGTTAATATTGAGTGAAATTAGTCAATTTTGGTGGCATTTTGTACAATTTTGTTCAGTGAAAGAGCACAAATGAAATAATTATTAAGGATTTGGCGTATCGTGTATTTCCTCGTTGCCGCCAAATCTCATTACAGAGCTTGTGTAATGAGCCACCGCTTTACCAAAGAGCCTGACATGACTTCCTGACGACTTATGACTGATGACTAATTATAATTAATTGAAAATTATATAAAATTCGATGCAAATTTCTACTTGACTAATGGCTAAATACTAACGTGAAGGCCAAAACCTAAAGAAAGAAGAAGACAGTGGAGATCGTGTTGTCATCTGAAAAAAGTTTGAATTTGACTGAAAAATACCTAATAACAAAATGATCCGCCATTTATTGAATTTATTTGTTACAAAAAATTTGTTAAATGAATCGACTGATTTTATGCAAACTTCACATAAACCATCTACTAAATAGTCCGAACAAAGCCTAAACATTTGGTTTGGATGGATGAGCCCGTTCTTGAGTTATAAAATTACAGCGAAAATTGGCATTGATTTTTACATAATATATATAGACTAGCTGACCCAGCAAACTTCGTATCGCTTGACATTAATGCTTCGACAGTAGCGCAGTCTGTCGGATGCGATGTAAAACATTCCAAAATCAACAACGACTTATTATTAAAAAATTAATTAAAAAAACATTTTCCAGGAGACCAAATTGTGAATCTAAACCATTCTCGACTTCCCTTGAACACGAACAAAAACTTTCATCAACATCGGTCCAGCCGTCTAGAAGGAGTTCAGTGACATACACACTCACAGAAGAATTATATATATAAAGATGTAAGGATGAGTTCCTTATAATACAGAATAAGATTGTCTACAAGAAATTTTTTTTTATGATATTGGAAGGCAACAAGCACACGGATTTCCTGATGGTAAGAAATTTCCGCCGCCTAGAGACACCAAAAGTTGGTAATGGTGCGTTGCCAACCTGAGGCCGGGATGTTAGGCCTTGAACAAAAGTAAGTTTACCGGCTACCTTACCCTCCGAACCGGAACACGTCATGACGTTATGGCGGCAGGAATAAGTAAGGCGGTGGTACCAATCCGGGTGAGTCGCTGCGAAACTCTACCACCTAGTCAGGTGTCACGGTGTTAGTGACAGTAAGCCTTCGCTCGCCTTTTACGAGCTGCCTGGCAGGAAGGCAGATGGTCTATTCTTCAAAGGAGCCCGGACCAACACGGGGGAACATTTAGAACAATTAACACTATCTATAAATCTTAAAGAAAGAAAAAATTTCTTTAAGATTTATAGAAATTTATCCCACGCACAGGGCAAGTGCTAAAAAAAATAAAAAAATAAAAATTCAATTAACACTATGTATTACAACCAGTCACTATAAAATTTAATATTCTCTATATTAGAGTATAATTTTTCCAACAAGTCATGTAGTATCAGCCCTGTACAACTGTAGTAGCTCCAGTACAACGTTGAGCAGTCCGGTCACGTGCCGCGGGCGAGTGGTACCTACGTCCAATCACTTCTCTCTAAACTAATAAATCGGAAGGAAGCGCCAGCGCATTCGGATTGCCACTATGTTGGCCTGCATATAAATTAAACTCGGAGTATGTGAAGCATAATTTCTAAATAACTCGAAATTCAACTGTTGCGAAAATATATTTTATTAATATTATAAATGCGAAAGTTTGTATGTATGGATGTATGGATGTTTGTTACTCTTTCACGCAAAATACACAAAGCCGATTACGATGAAATTTGGTATGTAGGTAGCTGAAGACCCAGAATAACATATAGGCTACTTTTTATCCCGGAGTTCCCACGGGATTGGGACTTACGCGGGTGAAACCGCGGGGCGCAGCTAGTTTCATTATAAGTTTTTATTTTCGTAGTGAGCCCTTACCATTATCATGTTCGTAAATTAAGTAAAAAAAAGTATCTTAACGCCCATATCCCCGAAAAGGTAGGCAGAGGCACAACCAGGGCACCCATAGTGATAGGTGACTAGTCGTAGACACTTCCACAATGTGATAGGTGGCAAGTCTTTCACCAACCGGGCACATATCCAATCCCAAACAATTTTTTTTAATTAGAAAATTTGAAAAACTTATTTTTCTTTTTGTTGGCCGATCAGGGATTCGAACCCAAGACCTCATGCAGTCAAGTCAACTGAACCGCTAGACCACAAAGACGACTAAATTAATGTTCGTAAATTACTTTTATGTTTTTAAAATCGCCACTACTGGTAACCTGAGAACTAAATTTTAGACCAAAATGTTGTCGATTTCGATAAATGACCGAACTTAACTCGCGTTAAAAGCTCTGAAAATTTTTTAGTTTCTTAGAATATTATCGCCTCTGTGTTCTAGCGGTGCGGCGTTGGAATTGACTTCTTGTGGTCCCGGGTTCGATCCTCGGGTCGGCCGACAAAAAATAGAGAATCTGTATTTTCAATTTTTGACCGAGTTCAAAAAAACGAGGAGGTTCTCAATTCGACCGGTACATTTTTTTATGTATGTACACCGATTTCTCCGAGGTTTCTGAACCGATTTACGTAATTCTTTTTTTGTTTGATGCGGGACAGTTTCGAATTGGTCCCATAAAATTTGATTCAGGTAGGCTCACTAGTTTTTATTTTGTGAGCATTTTTATCTACTTCCACCTTTCCCAACGTTTATTTTTATTAAATTAAATCATATCAGCAATAAACTAAAAAGAATTAAATAAAAATAACTACGTTAATAACAGCCGACTTCAAAACTAAAAAGTAAAAATAATATAGATTTAATGTCGATATGAATAAAAGGGGGTGCCAAATCTTAAGGGTCCATGTACGCTAAAATACGTCAGCAGTATAATGTTTTTTTCATACAAAGCAATCATGGATCTTGGTGACAAAAAAAACACAAGATTAACATGAATATGCTTTATAAGACTAGTGTTTTCCAAACACGACTCATTTCACTTTGCTCGATAGAAAAAAAAAAGTTAACCCTTTTTTGAAAGCAAAACCCAACTGTCTACTTCAATTATGAAAATATCGACACCGGATTTAACAAAAACATAGATAAGTATTATACCTAAAAGACAAGTGTTTCAGTTTTTATACTTTTTTTCAAATTACTTTTATAGTGTCAAAAATAGTGATGTGTCGCTTAAGACGTTTACTTTAGAGCGCAATATTTCATAGTAATCATGGAACGGGGAAGTGCCGCGATTGGCTCTTCTGGCTGACTAAGTATAGGGCCTTAAACTAATAATCATGTTACAAGAAACTATTATATTATATTATTGGTTTGGCACCGACCTCAAACCTAATAGTAAATAGCACATTTAAATAATAGGTAGTATATAATTTATATTAAGTCTTTATTATTTTTTACTGTGTAGTTTTGAAGTCGGTTTTTGCTAACGTAGTTATTTTTTTCTAATAAAATTTACGATACCTGAAGTTGGATATGTGCTCGGTTGAGGATAGGCTTGCCACCTATCACATTGTTGAACTTAGTGTCTTCGGCTGGTTGTGCCTCTGCCTGCTCTGTGGGGATATCGGGGTGAAGACAATTTTACTAGAATATTGTGCAATAGAATATCATCACTAGCGATACACTAAGGGAAACATCTTGTAACTGAATTTTAAAGTAGACATACTTAGCCAGTTGTGAGAGTCAACCGCGGTCTATAGATGTTACAAATGTTCCTGGAGCTTCGTTATCGTAAGACTGGAAACTTAGGACGTGCGTGTAACTCTAATGGCTATCCTGCCCTCTAAATTGAAACTTGACAATGACAAGCACCGACGCTGCAGTGGCATAAATAATAATAATAATAAAAAATCATCTTTATTTCACATAAACCTACAAGAGGCACTTGTGACGGGTCTATACAATAATAAATCTACGACCGGATCGGAACGCGGCCGCACACTGAGAAGATCCGGCAAGAAACTCAGCGGGCTTGTCTTTTTTTTCTTACTTTAAAATATATTTACAATAATTTATGTAATAATACACTATATTTTATAAGAGATTGGCATGAGGAGCAATTAATCCCAAGCAGTCTTATCTGTTAAATGTTCAGCAATGTTATAATAACCTTTTTGATTTAATTTACATTTAACACATTTCTTAAATTTATTAATTGGAAGTTCTTTCATATAAGTGGAAAGTTTATTGTAGAACTAAAAGAAAAGATAAGGTACCAAACACATCTCTTCCAACCGCCTATTTGTAATTAACTGCAATGGTGAAATAGTTCGAGAATTCAAACAACTAGATAACCATCAACAGGCGTTCAAATTTGAACCGATTCGGGAGCTTTAACTGTCAATGTTTAAGTTAGAACTAAAAACAGTTTTTTTGTAAATTTCATTTATAACAAAAATCTTTACTTCTAATATCGCCTCTGTTGGTCTAGCAGCCCAGGTGTTGGACTTGACTGCATAAGGTCATGGATTTGATTCCCGGGTCGGGCAACACAAAGAAAATCTGGTTTTTCCGATTTTCTAATAAAATACATTGCTCAGGATTGGATATGTGCCCGGTTGGCGATAGGTTTGCCACCTGTCGCATTGTGAGACCTAGTCTTCGGCTAGTCGTAGGTGCCTTGGTTGTGCTTTCAGGAAAATGGGCGTGAAGATATTTTTTTTTTTGCTTCTAATATACATAAGTAGCTGACGGGGTAAGCAGGGATATAGAGTGCCAAAAGCCAAGATTCTTGTATACCTGTCTAGCTTCCACCACTTTTCAAACACGCTGGTTTCAAAAACCACTGACACCTTCCTCGGATAAAACCTAAGTGATTTGATCGTGGAATGTCAACTTTGATCTTCCCGTGTACCTTTGTCCATCACAATTTACTTTTTTTAAAAAAAATTACTTCGTATGTACGCTATATACCTCGTGTTGGTCCGGGCTCCTTTGCAGAATAGACAATCTGCCTTTCTGTGCCAGCCAGCTCGTAAAAAGCGAGCATAGGCTTACCGTCACTAACACCGTGACATCTGTATAGGTGGTAGAGTCTCGCAGCGACTCACTCGGATTGGTACCACCGCATTACCTATTCCTGCCGCCATAACGTGATGACGTGTTCCGGTTTGGAGGGTAAGATAGCCGGTTAACTTACTTTTGCTCGAGATCTAACATGTTGGCCTCAGGTTGGCAACGCACCACTACCACCTTTGGTGTCTCTAGGCGGCGTGAGTTTCTTACCATCAGGAAATCCGTCAGCTTGTTTGCCTTCCATTATCATAATAATCGTTGGTCGAGTGGCTAGCGTACACGCCCAGCTACACCCATCAACCACGAGGCTCGGGTTCGATTCCCGACGGGGGCAGGCATTTGTGTGATGAACATTTAGATGTCTGCATTTCCGGGTCTGGGTGTTTATTAAATTTATTCAGGTTATGTATTTAAGTATGTCTATGTATTAGTACCGTTGACTAACACCCATAATACAAGCATATAATTTGCTTAATTTGGGGTTAGATTCAATTTATGTAACTTGTCCAGGAATATTTATTTATTTTATAATATCTATATATAAATAGGTAGAAACTATAAAGTACATCTCAATAAAACAACGGACCCACACCATACAATAACAACAAAGGTATATAGGTACCAACAGAGAATGTTGATCATCCATCGTGCGCGTAGAGTCAATTTATCACGTAGAGAAAAATGAAAACATCGTCTACACTCCACCTCCATTAAAAATAGTCGCAAATAGTCGCATGACCCATAAAAGCAGAGCTACGTGGAGAGAAATACAACTGGGAAAAAAGCCGGCACCTCGTCAGCCGAAGCAGTGACGTCAAAAAAAGAAAACCAATTTGCCCGCATGAAAAGGTTTGATCCAATCGCGGAGCCGTATCCACTCATTTGATATTTTCTCTCGCTACAGAACAAATTACAAACTGTCGATCAGTTGGAATTATTAGAGCTATTTATTTCTCTGTCACCCGTCGCTGAACGAGTTTATGGAAATCGCTTAGCACCTTCCAAGTTTTCCTATTAACGTTTTTCATTGGTGCCTTTATTTCGATTGTATTAAAATTGAAGATTGCCAATAAGCTGCTTTTACTTTCGCTAAATTGGTTTCCTTTATTATTGATTACTTTCCCTGTACTCGGAGGCGAGTTATTATCAAGATGAAGTCATATTTCAGGCAACATAGGTTATGTTTTTTATCCTATTAATATTATAAATGCGAAAGTTTGTATGTATGGATGTATGGATGTTTGTTACTCTTTCACGCAAAAACTACAAAGCCGATTACGATGAAATTTGGTATGTAGGTAGCTGAAGACCCAGAATAACATATAGACTACTTTTTATCCCGGAGTTCCCGCGGGATTGGGACTTACGCGGGTGAAACCGCGGGGCGCAGCTAGTTAGGTTATATTATTAGGTTATGTTTAAAGAGTTATTAGGCTACATAAAGTTTAAACGTTACTGAACTGAAGACAAATAGACACACATCTAAATGGTACGGAGTGCGTCCGTAACGCAGCCAAAAGAAAACAATTTTTGGCTTCGTATAATAAAAATAATAAAAAGACAGATATGTTTAACAGTGTTTTGGCTGACCCCCAATCGGGCGCAGCTACGTACAGAATACAGTAACACTTTCGTATCCAATACGTGATTAGGTAAATATATATTAGATTTAAGTTACTAAAATAGGAGTTTATAAGACTGCCATTTTCACTGTGTGAAAAAAATCTCTTAGTAAAGATTTAAAAAAAAATGGTAAGAAATTCGCGTCTATCGAAGACAGCAATGATGAATTTTAACCGAGGTCTACATTATTTGTGTTACGTGAGGCTAATATTTGATAGCATTTCTGATGTCCGGTGTAGGTGTTGGTTACATGAGAACCCGGGTCCAATTTTTGAGTTAGAAAACCCAACATTTAAATTTTTAATTTTCTTTTAAAACAATGTTGCCGTTGTCAGATAAGACAGGATTTCCACGTTGTGGAACTGATTGTCTTGGGCTTATCTTGAGTGACCGCGTTGAACCTCTACCTACCCCCTCCGGGATACGGGTGTGAAGATTTTTCCTGATAGTAAGAGACAATCGTTACCTCTAGACACTATCTATGTTACTGGTGCGTCGTTGTATTAGTGCGGCAATCTCGAGCCACGTGTGCAAATTATGTAATGATAAAACCCTCAACATAATAAAACATGGTGATGTGTAATGATAAATGCGTTTAAGTGTGTATATGCCATATGCCATAGACACTAAGTTCCACAATGTGCTACGAGACAAGCCTATCGCCAATTGGACATTATATATCCAATCCTGAGCATCGTTATTTCTTACCAGAAAATCGAAAAAATCACATATTCTTTTGGTTTGAGCAACCCGGTGATCGAACTTGAGACATCGTGAGTCAAGTTTAACTCCGGACTGTCAGAGCACAGAAGCGTTTCTAACAATACGAGTATTATGCAAAAGCTTGTGTTAATACATTTTCGAAGTGATGTCCTAGTGTTTTATGAAATCTAGTTAAGTATTACTTGTTATTTTCAAGATTAATTCAATGTATCCTATTTCAAGTATTTTTAAGGATTTCATAGATTCCGTAGTATAACTCAGTCATATCTGTTGGCCTGTTTGTTTGCCGGTTTGTCTGTCTTTCTATCTATCTATTGGTATATTCATCCGTATACAACAACCACTTTTTTCGAAACTATAAGAACTATACTGTTGAAATTTGGTAAGTAGAAGTACTATGTGCACTGTATTAAGATTTTACAACAACAAAAAAAAATTGGGGGTTTCCTTTACTTGGACTAAATTTTTTTATTAACTTGTGGGGTATTTTTGGGATAGGTCTTAAAAAAAAGATGATGAGGTTACTTACATAATATGTTTTATCTAAACATAATAGTTTGCATGGGAGACAATTCCAAAGTGATAAAACGCAAGTGTGATTTCTAAACTAAGATGTTGATAAAACAAAAAAGAATGTGTGCATGTACTAGCGTACACTCGTAAGAAGTGAAGAAGTGAAACTTCTTTATGACGTTATTTTTCAAAAAATAATTTACTATATGCAACTTTAAAGAAATTGGTTAAATAAAGCTTATTGCCAATCCCTACTCCGTTGGAGAAAGTATACTTCGAATCACGCGTGGTAGGGATAAGAAAAAGATGGCGCGTAACGAAAAAATGTTACACTCAATTTCAACCCCAATAAAGAAGTTTCACTTCAAAAAACATCTGAGTACCATTTAAACTTTCACCGAAAATTGTTTAGAACCAAAACATAGTAATGTTTTTTTAATACCTACGTCATAAATCGTAAACCTCAATTTATGTTCCGGCTTTTCCAACTAGCACTTGGCTACTGTTTCATTGTAAAAGACAGCAAACAACACAGACGATAATATAAAAGTAATTATAAAAGTGAGTCGCTATCATGTAGCTGGTGTATTAGGCCTAACACAAACAACCGCATCAAAACCCGTCCAACTGCTGAAAAGCTACGATACCACGGATAGACACACACGCACACACTATAACACACACACACACACACACACACGCGCGCGCGCGCGCGTCAAACTGAAAACAACCCTCGTTTTACGTCCGAGTGGTAAAAAATCGGTAAATGTTACTTAGAGTTGTTACGGACGTAATCAGAAATTAGAATAGGTAATTATTATAAAATGTATTTTTGCATTTGTAACCAGTGTCGGGTAATTTTCTGGCGTGGCAACACGCTACGGTTCAATCCGAGTGAAAAATAGTTTTTAATCTGTGCTTGACTAGTCCTGCTATCACATTGTAAACACACTTTTTTAAACATCTCTGTGAATGCTATAATCAATTTCGGGAATATTTTTAACCGACTCAAAAAAAGGAGGAGGTTCTCAATTATACTGCATATTTTTTTGTATGTTTGTTTTGAGATCACTCGGTCAATAGCCAACTAATTTCGCTGTTTTTTTTAAAAAAAGTTTATGATTCCAGTGTTAGTTTCATCATGATCCGATTAGTGGTTTTTGAGTTTTTCACTTATTTTCACAACGTCATCATCATAAAGTGAAAATGTATGCGTTATTAAGTGTAAATCAAAACGACTTTTTTGTGGGAAACTGTCCTATCTCGGAAACATTTGCTATCTTTCAAAAAAAACAATTATAATATAATTAGTGTGGTTGTATTAGTCTTTTTTATAAGTATAATGTTCGTTTATTACAATAAAAAACAAACAAAAGTAAGCCAAGCCGTTAATTTTCCTACTATCCCTCTAATTTTCCGGTTTTTTTAAAAAAATGTTTTCCTGGCAATAACTAACACAACAAAAAAATAATTAGTAAAATTAATCTATCCGTTCATGCGTGATACGATGAACAAGGAAAATGAGGATTCACTTATATACATATGTTACTAGTTGTTCCGGCGAACTTCGTTTCGCCCGTTCAGTCTGTATAGGAAAAAATTAAAATGTCGTTTTTCCTAGTTTCCTCGCTGTTGTAAGGGAAAACGTACCTCATGGCCTTCTCCCGGTTCTAAGCTACCTCTTCATCAACTTTCAGCCTAATCGGTTTAACTATGACGACTTTACGATTCATCTTTCATTTTTTTTGTTTTTATTAATTTTAAGGTGTATTCTGCTATTCGGGGCAAAGACAAATCCAACAAATCAAAAACCATGAAAATTTGTTCAGCAGATCTCGAGTTGTAACAAACCCGACTTTTTTTAGATATACAGACTATCTGCCCGTTCCGGCTTCGCTCGGATGGTAATTTTTGTACCATAAATTGAGATATAAGCTATCCTATCTCTCAAGTTGGATCGAACTGCACATGGTGTGCGAATTTTATTGTAATCGGTTAAGTGGTTTAGGAGTCCATTGAGGACAAACATTGTGACACGAGATTTATATATATTAAGATATACAGAAAGAACACACAACGCAACACCAAATAAATAAATATACTAATTTATTGCTTATTTTCAGAAACGGATCAGCATTTTTCAATGTTCAAAAATAAATAAATAACAATAAAAAAATAAATTCTTCTAATCCTAACAACTACTAATAAAGATTTTTGTTGATCTGAAAAATGTTTTTAAGAATAAAAACTTAATCGATTAGTAATAAGTACAATGTGTATGTAACCTAAAACCTCGCCGAGAAAAGAGACAGTACATTGTACATCGAACACTCCCCTCTGTCGCCATGACAACAGCATCAGGCTGGATAATAGAGCGTCACTACAAGCTGATAACCGAACATGAATAAGTTAAAACTTGCATTTTCGACGCAATCGGTAATAATAAATGGCACTGTGAATCTTTATGATGTGACATTTTACCTGTTGTACAGTTAATGAGGGGTCGGTGATATTTTATCGACATTGGTCGATAAATCATATCGACAAGATTGATGCGACGGATGAAAGGGAAACGATTTTGATTTGTGCGCTGGCAGACAATGGAGTGACGTCACCGTCTCGTCGCTCCCACCACGTCACTGTTCGATATTGCAAATATGTTTCACACAATCAAACGTCATTTGAACATACAATTTAAAATGTTAAAGCAATAAATGGTCGCCTCTGTGGTCGAGCGGTTCAGTTGTTGGACTTGACTACTCATGTAGTCCCGGTTCGAATCCCGGATCGGAATGGCCGACAAAAAGTTAATTGGGTTTTTCCAATTTTCTAATAAAAAAAAATGCTTGGGATTGGATATGTGCCCGGTTGGCGAAAGGCTTTTCTCCTATCACATTGTGGGACATAGTGTCTTCAGCTAGTCGTGGGTACCCTGGTTGTGCCTCTGCTTACCTCTTCAGAGATGAGGGCGTGAAGTTTTTTTTTAAAGCAATAACTATTAACTAATACGTGCTTTATAATGATATAAATTGTAACAATATATTTGTGCTTTATAATGATATAAATTGTAACAATTGTAAAAATAAATTGTATGATATAAATTATAACTAAGTTGTCAATCTATGACGTCGATAAGTGTAACATTATGTACCTACATCGAATAAACTGATTTGATTTGATTTAATATTTCCCATGACTTTGCTTTTGCGTTTTAAGTAATTTTATTTCTTTACCAAGGACTACTTACGCGAACACAATAAAAAAAAATGTTACGCTTGTTATAGTAATTACATTTTCATATATATCATCATTTTATGACCTCAACATCACTTCAAAGTCATCATTTGACGTTTCTGTTTTACTGCAACAACTAGGCTTCCCCGGTTTGTCTCACCGTGCGATCCTTTGTCTCCACAATACCTAGCATCAATTTTGTACAGGAAGATCGTCATTCAAGCAATGACAAGCACGTGTGCTGACGTTACGATAGTTGAAAGTTGAGTAAGTAAGTATCTTCACGCCCATATCGCCGAAGGGGTAGGCAGAGGCACAACCAGGGCACCCACGACTAGCCAAAGACACTCAATCCCACAATGTGATAGGTGGCAAGCCCATCGCCAACCGGGCACATATCCAATCCCGAGCAACTTTTTTTTATTATAAAATTGGAATAACCCAATTTTATTTAGTTGCGACTCGAGAATTGAACCCGGGACCTCATGCAGTCAAGTCCGACAACTGAACCGCTAGACCACAGAGGCGAGTTGAAAGTTGATTAGCGAATCACATACAACTAACTACTAGGTATATTAAATGCCCAGTCTACTGTGACTTAGTCTTATCAAATGTTTGTTATGAATAAGTACATTGACATGATAAAATATATTTAAATAACAAAATATATGGACGACAAAAGATGAGAAAATGATTTCTAGAAATTTCATTAAAATTCCGCTTCGTCAAGTCCAAGGGTGATTTTCTTCAGGGTTGTCACTATTTTTGGAAGTTACTAAAAAAATCTTATAATGTAGCCAAAACTTTTACATTTTTATTGTTGTTAGAGTTTGAAATCGATGAGTACTTAATATGTTTGACCGCCTCGTTGGTCGAGTGGCTAGCGTACACGCCTAACTACACCGATCAACCGCGAGGCTCGGGTTCGATTCCCGACGGGGGCAGACATTTGTGTGATGAACATTTAGATGTCTGCATTTCCGGGTCTGGGTGTTTATTAAATATATTCTGGTATCTATTTAAGTATTTATATGTATTAGTATCGTTGACTAACACCCATAACACAAGCACATAATTTGCTTACTTTGGGGTTAAATTCAATTTGTGTAATTTGTCCAGGGATATTTATTTATTATTATTATTATGTTTAATTTATATTCTATGTAAAAAGCTTTAAGTAAGTGCGTCATTTCGACTCAAGTTATTTAAAATGTAGACATACTTCGAAGCAAACCTTTTATCTATTTGTCCTTTGTCTATTGATTTGAATTTTTCATTAACTGTGTAATATGCACAAAATATCGAACGTGAAATAAGTTTATTTTTGTGCAATAACAACAAATAAGTTTAATATTATAATTAATAGGAAATCGCCCCCCTTGATAAAACTACTCGTATTTATATTCTTATGCAAGAGTGAAATTCTAAATAACCTAAAACATTCGTCGCAAATGCATATAGTTTTGTAAAATAGTTTTAACATGAGTACCTACTATTCAGAGTAATAGTAACTAGTAACTAACGAATCAATTGAATAATTAAAAAAAATGTAATCAACAAGCCGACCCGTCGAACTTTGTACAGCTTGACATTGATACCCACTAACAATCTGTATAGGAAAACACAAAATATCGATTTTCCTATTTCCATGAAATTTTCCCATAACATTTTTTCAGAACAACTTCCTGACAATAGTTAACACAAAAATATAGAATTACCAAAATTGTTCCATTCGTTCAGGAGTGATCGCAGCACGCGATTTGTTTAACCGTTTCACATAAATTTAATAATAATAGTGGTCACCCATTGGTCGAAATTCGACCCTAATAAGTTTTAATATCTTGTTGATAAGAACGCCATCTTCATTTCTGAAAACCAACTACTTTGTTTCTTGAATAGTTAGTGCGCCATTTTTTATCGTCAACATCAATACATTTGTTTGTGTGTGTCAAATGCATGGTTGTACGTGTAATGTTTTATTTTTTGAATGAATGCACTTTATAAACATTATCATTAAAAATATTAGCGTTCTGCACTTCTCCTACATATAAACTATAAGTATGCCAAATTTCGTACTCCTCCGTCAGCGCAATTTTCGTAAAAAGGGGTCCAAAGTTTTTGCTTCAAGTATTAATATATAAATTATTTAAGGTATAAAAAGAAGACTTGTCAGTACATAGATACTGTGCTAGTAGATATAAGTTGTCTAAATGGCAGCCCTAAAAGACAAGAAGGGCCTGAGGTTTGGGCGCCCGGGAGGATTTGTCGTGGGCCGGAAACAGCGAGAAATTCATTTGGGCGTAATAGGTTTCCTGAGCCGTCCGGCCCCCGTACGGAACACGGACGATGCGTCCGGCACGCACCGGAAACGACCCACGATATCACCACTGAAAGTTTTCTTACAGCTTTGTAATTAAATGCATTTGCTGGACTCGTCCCAATATAGTTATATGAAATAATACAAGATACTTTAATATAAATATAAAAAGTATCATCACGACTATATCCCCGCAGGCAGGGAAGAGGTAGACAGATGCACAACCAGAGCACCCATGATTAGCCGAAGACACTAAGTCCCATGTTGTGATAAGCGGCAAGCCTATCGCCAACCGGGCACATATCCAATCCTGAAAAAACTTTTTTTCACATACAATTAAATTAAACGAACTACTTTGTGAAAAACTTAAAGATCTTGGTATGTTTTCTTGACGTGTATTTGTCACTTTACTCTTTCGAAACCGCTGGACAGATTTCGTTGAATTTTTATGTGCATTTCCATGGCTTCCTGGGTGTTTCGAAAATACAATTGAACCCTATCTGCCAGTGCTGATTACAGTGTCTCACCAATTTGAAGCGGTGGAAGATTGTGGGGTAAGCCTTTCATAATATGAAGGTTATAAAAAAGGTTATTTGTCTTGTTGTTAGCTTTGTCTACTTGTGTTCGCCAGATCAAAAATTGAGGATGCTTATGGAATAAAGTTAACTAGTGTTCGCCCGTTGGTTGAAATTCGACCATAATAAATTTTAATCTCTTGTTGATAAGAACGCCATCTTCATTTCTCAAGACCAACTATTTTCTTTCCAAACTTTATAGTAAGCCATCTGTAATCTTTCATCGTTATCATCAATATATTTGTTTGTGTGTGTCAAATGCTTGGTAGTGTGGGTAATGTTTTATTTATTAATTTAATGTACTTTATAAGCACTATTATTGAAAAATATTAGCGTTCTAAACTTCTCCTACACATAAACTATAAGTAAAAAGGGGTCCAAAGTTTAGGCACCACGTATTAATAAACCGATTTCGTCAAATAATACATTTTTCTGAAAATATTTTAAACATTTTCCGTCTACAAATAAATTTAAACGCTCGTTAAATGCATTACCAAATTGGATTCTCAATCAACAACATACTAACACGCTATCCACGTGTGATATGTTATTGGTTGGTTGTCAACTTTAGACAGGGTTTAGTTAAACAGCGGACTATTTTTTTTATTCGGTAAGGTGGATGTCGAACTAATAAATGACAAAAATTTACAATAGTAATAATAATAAATCCTTTATTTGCAAGAAAAATAGGGTTACAATTCAGGTCTTAAATATAGTAAGGATCACACCTATTTTGCTAAATTCTAGCATGCAAATTATATTTTTTTTTAAAATAGAAAAATTTATTTAGTAATTATTAATGTACATCAAACTATTATTCTGTGATATAGCCATGTTAATAATATATTGATATAGTTACGTCGTTAATTGTTTGATTAATATTTTCAAATTGGATATTAGTTATACATTTCAGCTTAATCTAATAAATCAGTTACATTTTTATTCAATTTTACGAAACATGATATTAGTTCAATTTTAAATAAGTATAGGATTTCATAATTAGTTCAAGTCATTATTGTTTTTAATTTCAATATACAAAATGTCAATCATTAATAATGAATCAGTCAGTTTCCTTCTTATTTAGTTTTAAATATATATGTGAAATGAATGAAATACTATAACAAAAAATATCGTCATGGCTTTACGAAAACAATAGATAAATTAATAGCAAATGCGATGAATTATAAGGGTTTCTTATCAATATAGAAAGTAAATGGTAGATTATGGTAACTACCATATGCTTTATGGTAAGTGTTAAACCTAACCATAGTTTAAATTTGCTTAAATATTAAAAGATGCTATAAATCTAAATAGTAAATTTGGACAAATTTAAAAATATTTGCACGCCACAATATGGTAGATTATGTTGGTATAAATAAATACTTTACTAAAAAATAAATAAATTTCATTTTTTTCATATTTAAATATGTATTAGAAAAAGAAAATGTGCATGCCCTTATCTAAAAATGTGTATTTGACAGAAAATCCATTCTTCAAACAACAGTTAATTCCCCGCCGAATGAACTTCGCAGACGAAAGACCGTTTCATTAAAACTTGTGTGACGTGTCATTAAGTCTCAGCTCGAGATAATTATTATTAATATTCAAATCGCAATCTCGAGTTAGAATACGAAAAAGCTAAGACGTGTCATTTCACGAGTTAATTGTACGAAAGTTTATGTTAAAGCTATAAATTATAAAAACTTTTTGAGAATTCTTCATGCTACATGAGAATCAGTTATTTATTTATATTTTTTATACTATGGTAAAAAACAATATTTATTTGATATATACTTGATAATTTCCATTGTCGCTTAGTAAAACTTCCAAATAATAATATTTTTGAATTGAGAAACCAGTTGTATTTTATTGTTTTGTTACACTTGAAAACACTTGTATTGTTTTACGTACATATCACATATAATTTATGATTAATTAAATAACTTACCGGTTTCGCTTATAACGGCAACTATTAAACCTCGTTTCATGTTTGGAATTGATCGAAAAAATCGATTTTTATCGATCGTTACACTGATAATACTATATTATATTACAGACACTAGCTGCGCCCCGCGGTTTCACCCGCGTAAGTCCCAATCCCGCGGGAACTCCGGGATAAAAAGTAGCCTATAGGTTATTCTGGGTCTTCAGCTACCTACATACCAAATTTCATCGTAATCGGCTTTGTAGTTTTTGCGTGAAAGAGTAACAAACATCCATACATCCATAAATCCATACATACAAACTTTCGCATTTATAATATTAATAGGATTATGATATTCACATGTTTTGTTAGTAGTACATTCTTAAAAACTTACAAGCTATGGGTTATATTTTGTAAAATGCATCACATACATAGATGAAAAATGTGTGCGTGTACTAGCGTACACTCGTAAGAAGTGAAGAAGTGAAACTTCTTTATGAAGTTATTTTTCAAAAAATAATTTACTATATGCAACTTTACAGAAATTGGTTAAATAAAGTTTATTGCCAATCCCTACTCCGCTGGAGAAAGTATACTTCGAATTACGCGTGGTAGGGATAAGAACAAAGATGGCGCGTAACGGAAAAATGTTACACACAATTTTTTCCAACCCCGACATAGAAGTTTCACTTCAAAAACCAAATAAAAAACGAGCTTCCTCTGCACTTACAATAGACGGAAAACCAGACAAAAATACTTTCGCATTACTAGTGAGTGTTAATACTATTTTCGAAACTGAAATTATATTTAAATAATAGCAGCCGAATCATAGCTGGTATTTTAAAATAATAAGCAAATTGAAACTATTGTAGCAACAAATTTATGAGTGATTTGCACTCGGAGATTAACAATAACAGTTTTAAAATTGCCTATTATACCTATGGGTACCATTAATTCGGTAAACGAAACCCAACAACTCGTAAACCAATATAAAAACAAAATACTAAACGATTTGTGTTCAAAAGAGCGAAAAATAAAATAACACGACGGGTGTAGGCGCGGTTTCGCGCCCCAAGGCACGAGCTTGTAATTTTTCTAGATATTATTTCATATTTTATCCGTAGACGCCCGCCGGCGTTACTACGACGACGTAGACGCCTGTAGCACTGCTACGATGTACACTCGCACAATAATATATGTTGTATTACGGAAAAGCTTCTGTCAATGGGTATTAAAGGATAATTAACATTAAATCCCTCTTTCTTTTTAATATCTTTCATTCAGATCTTAAAGAAGATATTTTTGGTGTAACGATTACACCATAATGTAACAATGTGTACAAGTATAAGTAACTGGTGCGACCGCTATTCGCCAACATACGAATACCTATGAGTTTGTGATAGAAGACAAACCTAGGTAGAAAATTATTTAATGAATGAATGTATAAAGGAATTGATAAATCAATGAATGCACTTTAATATGCACCAAAAATTATAGCTAGTAAGTGTATGCTATCTTTTTCAATAGAACCAAAATAAAAGAAACATCAAATCTTTTTAATCTTTTTAAAAAAGGGGATTAAATGTTTTTAATCCCCTTTTCTGAAGAATGTATTAAAATACTGTAGAAATATCATGCACAAACTAAATATATGGGAGCACTAAACGTGCTTTGTTTTCTCATTTTATTGACTTTGAAAGAAGATAGCGTAACTTTAAATTAGTAAAGTGAGTGCGCAAAAATAATCACCAATGAAACACTAATAATATTATAATTCAAAACTGAAAGGACATAAGGACCATCGCTCTCTGGTTGTTGTTGTCTACAAAGTTGTCTAACTTTAAGGTAAATTTTTATATTTTATATATTTACTTTAATTTATATATTTACATCTTATTTCCATAGGGTGCAAAGAAACTGACGTACCAATCGACCCAAATAATGTTTGTTAAATTTTAGTTTTGTAAATATATTGTTTGCTCTGAGGAACATACTGTGCGAATCTTCAAATCGAAATCGTAAAAAATATAACCAACAATTAATCTTAGTACACAACAACGCAGTGCAAGCCGAAGTACAATATACTTTACTCGCCAACAAAAATTTACGAAAACTTGATTAAGGAATGTTTTACCTAATCCGTCATCTCTGGCTACAACCTAATGAAATAAATCGTCAATATATTTCACATACCCATTTTCCTTTTAAAATTTTGAAATCTTTGGTACAAAAATTTTGAAATATTAGACGCTCATACATACATTCATACCTCATTATTTCTCAAGCTCAGTAAATTAAGCTTTGCAATAGCACAAATCTTATTAATCCAACTCTACATGGTCCTTATTACTTTATGTAAATAAAAGTGTAAACGTTAACGCTGTAAGCACCAAAGGGCGTAATACGGACGTATGTAACGGCCATGTAGTCACTTACCTCTCACTCGCGGAGAGTACTTTACGTTCAAAACATTCTCGCTGGCGGCTTCAAACGGCACTCAAACAGTTGTTAAGACACTGGCAAAATGTTTTTATGTTATTTCCTTTATTTTGTAAGACATTAAATTAATCTTATTATCATTCAGTCTGCCCGTTGGATTTGGCAAAGGTAATTTATTGCTGTGGTTGAGATAATTGTGTAGAACTTACCTTCTTATTAATAAGCAAAGACGGAAGTACTCCGTACTTGTCTTCTCGCGCACCCTAGAGGCGCGGTTGGGTTACAGGGCTCTTCATCCATCGTTTCTGATTGTCCTTGGACAATACCAAGAGATCACTAATTTGAACAATCTTGTACTTGGGTTGATTTTTGCGGTTAATTGGCAGTCTAGTATACAAACAAACAGGACTGCAAAGATACTTCACGACACCCTGTGCGATCGCCCCTCCCAGATAAAACTCATGAGGGAGGGAGTATCAGTGACCAGGACGAAGACTTTATCAGGTAACCCCCAGGTACATCCGATCCGGTGGTAGTTTAAAAAATGTCGACGCGCACAAATACCACTTGTATGGTTCATGTGAATAAAGATTATTCTAATTCTGATTTTGATTCATCTTAACGTCAATGGCAAATCTCGGGGAAACGGGTTGGTCCGGATCCTTTTTGTAGAATAGACCATCTGCCGTCTTGTCTAGCAGCTCGTAAGATTCGAGCATCAATACCAGCAAGACCACTGGTGGTAGAATACTGTTCAGCAACCTTAGCAGCAGCAGCAGTTCCTGTCGCCATAAT
>NJDD01001165.1:70420-82426 GCA_002245505.1 Calephelis nemesis | reverse complement strand
CCTGGTAACCAGTCCTATTACCTATAATATGGCTTTTACTACCCGGTATAAGAGTACGTCGACTTGTCATCTATTTCATTATTTCAAACAAAACATATATGATAAAAGAGATAAATAAAGAAGTGTAGAGCGAGACTCTTTTGCATGTAGGTACAAATACAGAGTGAGTAACGCAAAACGTTACTAACTTTTCATTTTATTATAAACTAGCGACCCGCCCCGGCTTTGCACAGGTATAAAATACACATATAAACCTTCCTCTTCAATCACTTTATCTATTGAAACAACCGCATCAAAATCCGTTGCGTAGTTTTAAAGATTTAAGCATACAAAGGGACATAGGGACAGAGGAAGCGAATTTGTTTTATACTGTGTAGTAATAATAATCTTTCAGATCCACAAAAATACTTTAAAAGTAGTTGTTATGTTAGTAGATATGTTAGAGTTTTTATATATACAATTAACATTATAATAACATTAGAACAGAGGAAGGGATTTTGTTTTATACTATGTAGTGATTCATAAATACATTAATTCCTGGCTTTTGCATATTTGTAATGAAGCGCCACAGTCATTCTTTTTCATTTAAAAAAAATAATGAATCACTTGGCCTCAACCAGAACACATTAAAGTCCATTCAGTTTAGACGAAGAATTGAAACTCTTTAATTGACACAATCGTCGAACGTCATTCAATAGCTCGCCCGACATCCGGCCCACCTACTATTGACGAAAAAAATTTTTGTTTCATGGCCCATTCACAAATCTCTGGCGCAGATTGTTTTAAAGAGACCTCGCGACGCCGAACCGTTTCAAATGAAGCGAATGAATTTTCTGGTATTGTGCTGAGAAATCACGTTTGCGGAGGTACCTATATCAATCAGGGTACCGGACCCCCGGGGCTCGCATCCGACCAGGTGTCCTTCAGGAATGCAAGTCGAAAAACTGCGCTTTAACTTGAATCTACGAAAAAAATGCCGTCTATTGTTGCGATTCTACGTAGTGCGCTCATGCTTGCAAAATCTGTCAGGTAGACAAATACTGCTCCAAGACTTGTACGTGGACACAACTTATTACAAGTTTTTAACCGACTCTAACAAGGAGTAGATTGTTTTTCTGTCTGATTGTTAAGCGACTGCTCGGTCAATAACTACTAGAAGATCCGGCCACACATTGCAGTAGCTAAGGTTTTTGTTACATTAAAATAGTATTACAACTGCAAATTGAAATGTAAGCTACCCTATCTTTCAAGTTATATCAAACTGCACACGGCATACAAATTTGATTGAAATCGGTTAAGTAGTTTAGAAGTCCTTCGACAAAAACAACTTGACGTGTAATTTTTGTAAATATATTGAGATAGATACGATTAAAAGATTTTGATGGTTCTTTTTCTAGAGGTTTATGATTTCGAAAGTGGTTTATGAGTTATACACATTGCATGAATTTTTATATACCTTGGTGACATTATAATGATATTGGAGGCGGTTTGTTGCAGTGTGCGCAGTACCTTACGCTTACATTATTATTTTGCATATAAATTTCGTATGGCTCAAGTTTGTATTGCATACCATGGCGTAAGTCTAGATAGAACTAAGTATGACAAGGTATTATTACTATTAAAAAGTAGAGTAGGAGTAGGTAGGTATTTTGTCTTATATTGAAAATAAATGTAATAATAACCAAAGATGTTACTAATACCTACTATTCTATCTTAAGTAGTCTACAGTAGATAGGGTTAAGTACATTTAACAATTTTTTTTGTGATTGATAAGTAAGTAGTAACGAATACATATTTTGTGAACTTAAAAATACGGGCTTAAATAATTATTTTTTATAAATATTAAAATATTTAGACGCCAGAATGTGGTGAAATTTGTTAAAATGCTTAAATAATTTTGTAACATGTTTTTAACAAGTTTTAACATGTTTTTTCCCCATGTTGGTCCGGGCTACTTTGCAGAATAGACCATCTGCCTTCCTGTGCCAGGCAGCTCGTAAAAGGCGAGCATAACGTTACCGTCACTAGCACCGTGACATCTGACTAGGTGGTAGAGTTTCGCAGAGACACGCCCGGATTGGTACCACGCATTACCTATTCCTGATAACGTCATGACGTGTTCCGGTTCAGAGGGCATGGTAGCCGGTAAACTTACTTTTGCTCGAGGCCTAACATCCCGGCCTCAGGTTGTCAACGCACCATTACCACCTTTGGTGTCTCTAGGCGGTGTGAATTTCTTACCATCAGGAAATCCGTCTACTTGTTTGCCTTCCAATATAATATAAAAAGACGCATATTTCTTAAACAAACGAGGACGGTAAGCTTGATCAAACGGTGTCACCACAGCACTAGTGGTCGTCACTTACCAGTTTATATGTCTACCACCTCAGTGCCTTTATATCACAATAAGCCATGACATTGCTCTACGGTTACGAGTTTTATGTAGGTAGGTCACATTAATATTGTAGTTACTATGTATTTTATCGCCTCTATCTCTTTTTATGTATCGCCTCTGTGGTCTAGCGGTCCGGGTGTTGGACTTGACTGCATGAGGTCTCGGCCAACAAAAGAAAATTGGATTTTTCCAATTTTCTAATAAAAAAATGTTGGTCGGGATTGGAAATGTGCCCGGTTGGCGATAGGCTTGCCACCTATCACATTATGAGACTTAGTGTCTTCGGCTAGTCGTGGGTGCCCTGGTTGTGCCTCTTCGGGGATAAGGGCGTGAAGATACTTTGAAGATACTATGTATTTTATATAAAATATTTAACAAAACGGTAATAAAACAACGGCTCCACGAAAAATGGTATTCGACTTGTTACCACTAAATAAAAGGGCGTTTGTAAAGTTGCAAAGCAATGCGCCCCCAAAACAATGTACCTGTATATTATTAACTAGCAGTTTGACGCCTGCGTAACTTGGCTTCTACTGCACTGGTTTTGATGAAACAAGACCTATGTCACTCAGGGTTTATGTATGATTCTAAAGGAGAAAGAATTTTTAAAATCGGTCTAGTAGTTTCGGAGCCTATTCATTTCAAAAAAACAAAAACTCAAATCTTTCCTTTTTTATAATATTAGTAACAGTAAGTACGCTCACGAGTACACATATATGAAAGTAATGATTTTAATATTGTTTTGAAATTTAAATTCAGAATTTTATTTATTAGATAATTAAATTGAATAAAGGAATGACCAGTTTGATAGTCTTTGGATCTAAACCATCTGGAGCAGGAGCATCAGCTGGAGATGGACAGATACGTTGGATGATGTAGATATACGCTAAAATGATTATGCCTATAGGCGCTATTTTCAATATTACAACCTTTTTTTTTTATAACATTGGAAGGCAAACAAGCAGACGGATTTCCTGATGGTAAGAAATTTCCGCCGCCTAGAGATACCAAAGGTGGTAATGGTGCGTTGCCCACCAGAGGCCGGGATGTTAGACCTCGAGCAAAAGTAAGTTAACCGGCTACCTTATCCTCCGAACCGGAACACGTCATGACGTTATGGTGACAGGAATAGGTAAGGTTATCGACATAATTGATATCTTCAAACTTTTAACATAAAACCTTCTAACAAATTTTGTTATTGGTGTAGCCAAGCTAAATATAAGCCATATTATCAGACTATAATACCTTTGTAAAAGGGTCTCTCTTTCTCCAGACATAATATGAGATAAGCCATTAGTATAAGTAAAGCCAGTTGTTGGCATGAATGTACTCATGTTTTAATTCAACATGATGCTACAGTTAGAAGGTTGTTTGCATGACATCGAAAACCGCCCACCTTGACGCTCACAAATCTGATAAAATACGACCTGTCGTAAAAACCGGTGAAATATTGCGCACATCGAATGTTAACAATTGTTAGTCAATTGTCGATAGTTCTGCGGAATATTTACTTTGTCCACTGCTCGTAGAGTTTTGGAAATGTCACTCTATAGCAATGTTAATAGAAGCTACTTTATTCTAGTAATTATTTAACAATTAAAATCCAAAACTTACAGACGATAAATGTTACAAATCGTTTATTTTTTTAGCGTGCTCCATGAATGAAATTTTAGTCTTAATGGATCGGTCGTTTAATATTTTTAACTGTATTTTTAAGAAATTTGTACGTACATAGATACATACATATCTTTACGCCAAGTCCCTTACGGGGTAGGCGGCTATATTATGAGAATAATAATATGTAATAAATCCATTTTGTTACCATCAATTAACTTACGCATAATTTGTTCACTTATGTGCATGTTCTTAACATTATCCCAAGATTGACATTTGAATTGTTTTATGTTGTTTTTTGTTTATTTAAAAATATTATAAATATGATCCTTGTAGAACAATCCATATTCTGTCTATTTGAGTGAATAAGATTTATTTTTATTTTTATACATTGCTTTCCTTCTGTGGATATCATGTCATCTCTCTATCTTTTTAAAAGTCGTCCTTTCGTTTATTTTATTAATCAATTTTGATTTTACCTTTTTACTTTGGTTTTAATTTTGGTTTAGTATTTAAGCTCGCTGTCTTACAACTGCAGGTGAGAGTCGACAAAATACGTCCATTCTCCACTTCACCATTTTCTTTAGGGGTAGCGGGTAGTTAGTTGTCTTTCGTAATCGCTTTTAGCAATTACTATCTTTAAGCGTATATGTATTCTTCGTTCTTCTTGTCCTGGACACACGTATTTTTTTCACGTATTTCACAACTTTTCTATGGGTTTAATTTAACGAGTGTAGCTGTAAATTGTTTGATAAAAAAAGTAGTTCTTAATGTTTCATGGTTTAATATCTGACTGAACATGAATGAATCATACATTATAAATAATAACTAACTGTGAAAGTTTTTAATTTTCAATATATTCTTTGCATTTCTTCCAATTTCAAAAAAAAATACAGTTGATGAATGTGGTAGTTACTCCTGGTGTAACGTGTAGGAAGATTAATTTAGGCCCACTAGGCGGCCTAGTTGCAGCCAGACTACGTAGCTACTGGAATATAATATGGTGGTTTGTAGCTGTTAAGTGTACGAGCTCCTTTAAACCGACACAGTAAGCACCAAGCCAGTACCTAGCCTAGTGCGCGGTTAGCCTGAGGTATTGGTTACATATTATTAGTTGTCTATTGATATTAAAAAATGTGTGTTACCAACTTCTGGTAATGGCTAAAAGGCCTCTTGGATAATCAAGTTTACTGGCTAATGTAACAATGATTACGAACATAATGTTCTTTCTTGGACAATCAGTCGCAGTTATTGTAAGCCTATAAAATTAATATATCACATAACATGTAATATGCTCTTCTCCTTAGATATTCTATGGAAATCGTCTATAAAAGTGACATTACAATTTATATGCTCGTTAATGTTGGCTACACACAGGTGGCCGCCAAAATCCGTGCTGTCTTTGGGGAATAATGTATTGTTCACTAAATCAAAGCTCAAGGAAACTAACAATAAGATTTTTCGGCCGTCTTTGTATTTAGGATTACCTTTTGCCACGTGGGGCAGGTGGTGCGCACGCGCACATCTGCTCGCGCTCTCTGTCGGCTTGTGCAAGATTTTAATCGTTTTTTTTTTTATCAAAATGATGACAGTTTCACGATATTTCGCACTTACCTCACAGCTTCCCGCGGCTTCCCAGCTGCTTGGTTTTTACTATAAATCATATGTTTCCAAGTTATATTCGAAGATAACATTAAAATGATTGAATCAATCTGATTGGCAGGAAATATTTTCAAATTCTAAATATAATACAAAATTCGAAACAAACGATGACTCCAAGAATTTCTTAAAAAAACTCAATATGGCCATTAAATGAATAAATAAATAAATATCCCTGAACAAGACACATAAATTATATCTGTATTAGTAAACGGCACTAATACATAAAAATACTTGTACTTATAAATACCAGAATAAATTTAATAAACACCTAGAACCGGAAATGCAGACATCTAAATGTTCTTCACACAAAAGCCTGACCCTGTCAGTAATCGAATCCGAGGCTTGAGGTCGGTCTCTGAACCAACAAGGTAGTAGTACTAAGTATGTAAATAGAATTTTAAAATGAATGGCTTGAGCATAAAGATATTGTTGGGGCTATTTATTCCTCCTAATACGATTTGTACGATTTGACTCATTGGTTGTACTTATCGTACATAAGGTACATAATTATATGATAATCCTTAATTGAAAATAAATTCAATAGCTCCTAACAAAGCATAAGTGTAATATAGCGAAGTAACAACTCTATAAATGATGATGCCTCAGACTCGTAAATTTTTTTTAGCGTTTTATTTATAAATATTTTTGTTTCTTTGATTTTACTAAAGTTTATTTCTTAAGAACTTAGCACACATAATATTTGTATACAAACTTAATTTCTATGAATACCAAATTTTTAATTTAAATACCCTATAATATTAATATTTATACACAAACTCAGGAACTCAAACTTATAACACCCCTCTTTTTCTGCGTTGAAGGGTTAAAAATTAGAAATAATTACCCTTCCGATTAGCAAAACACAATTGCCCTACTCCGTGTGTCCCGCCTTTGAAGAAAATTTTTAGGACTTTCTTTATCTGGGAGTTATTTTGTTTTACCCAGAACAAAGACAGACACCTGGCAGTTGATGTTCAAACGCGATAGAAAAAATGATTTTCCGAATTTTTTTTAAGATATTGGAAGGCAAACAAGCAGACGGATTTCCTGATGGCAAGAAATTCCCGTCGCCTAGAGACACCAAAGGTGATAATGGTGTGTTGCCAACTTGAGGCCTGGATGTAACGCCTCGAGCAAAAGTAAGTTCACCGGCTACCTTACCCTCCGAACCGGAACACGTCATGACGTTATGGCGGCAGAAGTAGGTAAGACGGTGGTACCAATCCACTTTCACTTTATTCGCATTTAAAAAAAAAATTTTTCAACATGAAACACTTCGAATAATGTACTCCCAAAAGCACGAGTTAAATAACACAAATTGCCATTACATTAAACGAGATATTTTTTAAACGAATAAAATAAAATATTCACACATGATCCTTATATTAAAGAAGTATTCAGGACACGACATCTCAATAATATGCTCTAAGAGTCGCATTTGTAAAACCGCGGGAAGTATTCTGATTGCTTCTAGTGGGTAGAGGCTCCAGCCATGTAACCCCATTAGAATAGGTACGCGACAGGAATACGCGGCGAATATTGCCTTACACGGGATAGCACAATAAGCCACAACGCGACACTACAAAACGATTATCCGCACATCGTCGAAGTAGCTCGGATTCCTGAAATTCACAAAAAATAAATGTCAATTTAGAAAATTAATTATTTTTGTGAGTAGTGTATTCCGTGGATAACTTGTGTTGCGAAAAATATACTCGAGGATGTCTTTGTTACAATATAATCTGAAGCACAATAAATCTATAAAAAACCGACTCAATTTCATTTTTTGAAACGTAGGACATGATCCTGAAGCTGTCCCAAACAAATGTTGATAATATCGGGCAAGTGGTTACACGGGGTCATAACCTAACTTCCCAAGGAAGAACCGTCAAAATCGGTTCGATATTAGACATGTAACACATACAAAAACATACATTCAAATTTATCCTTTTTTGAGTTGTTTACGAATTTTTAAAATAACTTTTATGTTTAATATGGTTGATGAATTTCAAAGTTCAAGTTTAGTGTTGTCTCCAAGAAACCACGAAACCCTTCCGATTATTTACAGTAATATAAATTAAAAAATAAATAAGCTGGCACAAAGTGACCCACTATTTTTGGCCTTCAAAATAAGTACCATTTCTCAAGAAGATGAGCTATTTTTTTTAAGTTATCAGATAGTGAGAAACCAGACAGATTTTAATTGTGAGCTCCCGTAGACACCATAAATGATGTTGGTGTGTAGCTATCTCATGACCGGAATATTAAGCCACGTGTGTGCCATCTACCGGCTGACCCATGCTTCAGAACAAAACATGATAACAGCTATCACCGATCCTATTGCAACAGCAATAAGTAAGAGGAGCGTCGTCAGATACATTTCATCTCCATTGACGACGTTATTTGTACGTCTTGGGTGATGCCGTTAAAGTGTTGTTTGTTCAAATATAATTTGAAATAACACGTCATGCAGATCAACCTTTCGCGCCAAAAATTTTCTGATTACGCATACTTTAAGTAATCATTGATTTACACATCTACATTTTTCCAAAGCAATGATAAAAACCTGTCATATCTCCCATTCAGAAGAGCGCATAAGTGCTTTCGTGAAAATATTTCAAATCAGTGAGGGCAACAGCGGCGCTATTCAGCCAATAACGTGACACGCATGTCGGTCGTGTGTAGATTGCCTAATGTACAGCTAAAAGGCTCTACATATTGGATTATTACCTTTATTTTTCAAAGAACTTGGAAAGTGATTATTTATTATGTTAAAACATAACTTGACGGGTTAAAAATTAAATTAATTTACGAGTATTTCACCAAGTTATTTCATTCATAATAAAGAAGACTGATAAAAGAACCTGTTTACCCCGTGTTAGTCCCGGGCCACGTTCCTTTTAAGAATAGACCATCTGCCTGCTTGCCAAGCAGCTCGTAAAAGGCGAGCATAGGCTTAATATCACTAACACCGTGACTTCTGACTAGATGGTAGAGTTTCGCAGCGACTCACCCACATTGGTATCACCGCCTTACCTATTCCAGCCGCCTTAACGTCATGACGTGTTCTGATTTGGAGGGTAAGTAGCCGGTAAACTTTGGTGTCTCTAGGCGGCGTGAATTTCTTACCATCAGGAAATCCATCTGCTTGTTTGCCTTCCAATATCATAAAAAAATACTGTCCTAACTAACCTGTACAGCTAGACATTTAGGAAAATAAATGATTACGATAGAGTTTTATGTGACTTCTCCCAGGAGATACAATTTTGAGCCAAACGTACTTTGATTCTGTCACTAATATTGCCTTAATTATAATTTATGTCTGCTTCCATAGTGCCTGCTATTATCGTATACCTACTGTGCTGGAGGATGGGTTAATAAAAGTGGAGTGGCACAAATAGCCTAGAGACCAATATAAATAACCCATCTACAGATAGATAGACCTACTACAGTTTTGTTGCTGAGATTAATAAAAAATAATAATTGTAAAATAACAGTTGTTGCCTGGTAACTGGTCTAAAATATCACTATCTCTTATCTTAGATAGGTTATTAATGTTGGCCGTAAGACTCCAGCCTTAAGATAACCCTCCAGCATCTATGGTATTCACATTTTTTAATAAAGAAGCAATTATTCTGTTTGTGGTATCTTTTACAAATTATTATTATTTAAAAAGCCTAACGGTTTTGCTTTACCCAGAATCATCGGGACTAAAACTTAAACTTAAGTTAAAATTAAGCTTAAATTAGTATCTTGAAGTTAATTATAAGTGAGACTTACAACAGTTAAGTTCTTTTTTTTTCATTTAAATTTATGTATATCTAGAAGTTTAGATTGAAAAGATCAAATATCTAAAGTGTCTTTGGGCTAAGGTTGTCTGTTACCATCAGAAATCCACCTGATTGCTCTTTATCTCATATATCATTTATAAAATTAAAAATGTTCTGATCCTTATTGTTAAATCCAACATATATTTATACGTCACTGTCAGCCATCATAGTCATACATACTGTTCTACATTTTTTAATAATCGCCAACGGAAAACGGGGGTGTTATAAGTTTGCGTGTATGTCTGCGTGTTGTATGTATTATAATTTTTGAATGGAAGAATCTATTTTGTTTTGCTTGTCTTTTTTTGCTTTTGCATTTTTTTTTTGCTTATCTACGTGATCGAGACAGTTTTTAACTACATTGCATTTAAATTTTATTGGGGTTTATTGAATATGTTTGAATTTAGTATTATTGTGTTGTAATTGTGTAAATATGTCATCAATTTTCTCATACCTTATGACATACCGGTACATTATAATCTCGTAGGTATATTGGAATGCGAACGCTCCATTCCACGTGTCGGGAGCGAGGTGAATATCCGAAACCGCGGATCTCGAATGCCAAAAAGCCGAACGGACCCCGCTCTGTGACATATTGGAATGTGACGCCATTTATTCCTGTTTCCTATCGGAATCCGGCGTGACACGGCAAATTGAAAATTGCGGTTCCTATTTTTGGCGTTATTGATAATGCCACTTGTAACGATATCCCAAATTTCATGTAATAATCGGATATTACCGATTGTGAACATTTTACTGCCATTTTACAATTTTTGACTGCTATTTAATACAATATAAAATGTAAAGATAAGGACGCACCTAATACAATTCTCAAATTTTACTCTAATATTAGTATTAGTATATAATATTAACTCTTTATTGTACACAACTGATATTACAAAAAAAATAGTAAAAAGTAAAAAAAATCAAAGTACAAAAAGCGACTATTACTTTTTCTGTTTTAGTAGTCAATTTCTACAGATAAGAGATTTTTTATTTTTTATAAAAAGAGCTTGTGATCAATAATTTAAAAAAATGTCCTTGATTAGAAGACAAAAAATCCGACTGTCCATAACGTAACAATATTATTGGTGCGTGACATGTTCACTATATATTCGTACATTTTTAGGATCCATATAATGACAATAATTTGACACATATATTAAAACTGTGGTATTAAAAAATCAAGTCGCACAAGGATCGTCATGGGAAAAGTCTACAGGGATGGTGAGATTTGGCACTCGATACTCTCTGCCTACGCCATAAGGGGGCTTGGCTTGAAAATATGTATGTATGTAAGTAATTCGCACGAACAGATACGCGCGACTGTCGCAAATCTTTCGCAAAGCCAAATCTGTGTTATTATAGCTGATATAGATATTGCTCATCACAGTTATTACAAAATTACTTTTGTGGTCGCCATTTTAGTAAAATACACGAAACAATTGTTAACGGGGTAGGAAAAAACATTTAACAATCGGTAAAAGGATTCGGCGCGGACACGAAGTGCACGCATCACACGTCAAAGCCGAGTTTCGGTCAACCCTCGCGTGCGATATTAAATCACATTTTGACAAGCGTACCGTGAAAAATTAATCGAGTGTCGTCGAGTGAGCGAGTAGAAAAAACGAGAACATGATGGCATTTCAGTCCCCGGAGCCAGAAAGGTCAGGCGGGCAGCCGCTCGTGAAATGTCTCGCCCTCCGGACACCGGCTCGTGACTCCGCTGGGGAATGGACTACTTGTCACTATACTGCCAAAACAATAACGCTCGTATTACATTTATGGTCTAAGAGACCGTACCACATTCACCCGCAAACATTTACATTTGTTTACTTACTCTGTTTTATTAATGCCTCTCTCACATTTTTTTTTATGTTGAGAGATAGGAAACAAGCAGTTGACTCTCGTCATGTTAAAATGCAAGCGTTAGGTACCTATAGATATCATAGATGTTAATTCATTTTTGTACACTAGAAAAAAAAATATCTTCACGCCCATGTCCCCGAAGAGGTTGGCCTCTTATGCCTCTATAACCAAGGTACCCACGACTAGCCGAAGACACTCAGTTCCACAATATGATAAGTGGCAAGCCTATCGCCAACCGGACACATATCCAATCCCGAACATAATTTTTTTTAATTAGAAAATTGGAAAAACCCAATTTTCTTTTTGTTGTCCGACCCGGGATTCGAACCCGGGACCTCAGGTAGTCAAGTCCAACAACTGAACCGCTAGGCCACAGAGGCAATAATAGGCTAGATCAGGGGTGGGCAAATTCTTTTCACCGCGGGCAATTTTGCAATTTAAAAAAATCTGGTGGCGGGCCAGTAACTTATAATTAATCTTGAGGCGGGCCGGCTTATTAAAACACCTAAAATGGCAGTAAATATTAAAACGTTGTATAAATATAACATAGGCATTTTTTTTATTTTACAATCCTTTATTGAAATAAAATCTATTTGTGAAGTCTTAACATATGAAATAGGCAATATATATGTTTGA